>JAVSBV010119066.1:0-19575 GCA_033117975.1 Parotocinclus spilosoma | reverse complement strand
CTCTCTCTCTCTCTCTCTCTCTCTCTCTCTCTCTCTCACACACACACACACACACACACACACACACACACACACACGTCCACACACACACACACACACACATAAATACAGTTATCCAATCGGCCAATCACATGGCAGAAACTTACAGCGCATTTAGGTATAAAGATGTGCTCAAGACCACCTGCTTAAATTCAAACTGAGCATCAGAATGGGAAAAAAACATATGATTTAAGTGATTTTGAATGTGACATGGTTGTTGGTGCTAGACAGGCTTATCTCGGTAATTCAGAAACTGCAGATCTGCATGGATTACGGAGATCTCTAGGGTTTGCAGAGAATGGTAAATGGAAAACGGAAGAAGAGTGTCAGTTCTCTGAGTGTAAAGGCTTTTGTTGATGCCAGCTTTCAGAGGAGAATGGTCAGACTGATTTGAACTGATAGAAAGGGAACAAACTCAGATAACCCCTTGATACAACTGAGGTGTGCAGAAGAGCGTCTCTGAATTCAAAACACAATGATGCTTGAAGCAGATGGGCTACAGCAGTTAAACGCCACACCAGATGTCACTTCAGTCAGCAAAGAAAATGCAACTCACACAGGACACACCAGAATTAGTACATTGCAACAAAACATTGGAAAAACATTGTCTAGTCTGATGAGTCTCAAATTCTGCAGTGAAATTGGATGGTCTGGTCAGAATTTGGCAAGAACAACATGAAAGCATGCATCCATTCTGGCTGCTGCTGTTGGTCTACAGGTGTGGGAGGATATTTTCCACTTACCATATTTTCGCAGTCTACCAGTTGTGCATGATTTAAATACCACAGTCTACCTGAGAATTGCTGACCATATTCCCAGTATGACCACTGTATATCATCTTCTGACAGGCAGCAGGGTAACACACCATGTCATGCTTAAATCATCTCAAACTGTTTTCTTAAAAAACAATGAGTTCACTCTACTCAAGTAGCTTCCACATTCACAAGATCTCAATCCAATACAAAACACTGTGATGTGATGGAATGAGAGACTGGCATCATGGATGCGCAGCCGACAAATCTGCAGTGACTGTGTGATGCAATCATTTGACTATGGACCTTGCTGAGTAAATACATGAAGGAATAAGGCAATTCTGAAGTCAAAATAGTGTCCAAACTGGGACCAGCAAGGTGTACATACTCTATATATTTCAGCTGATTGTATTGACCCACATGAGCATGATCTATTATTGTTTTGCACTGCCATTGATTGGTTCTACAATACAGTATATGTAATTAACAGCAGTGCAGATAAATCTCTAGGTATTTGTTATTGGGCTGACTGTGAAATGAATATGTTCCACATGACCAGGCAGCACTGATTGTGTAATGAGGGTCACTCAATGAATCTTGTGTTCTGGCATGCACTATATATTTAAAACTATAGGATTGCAGATGTTCTCTTTGGAGTGTGAGAATTGAATGTGCTTAGTCCATGTTTGATATTCTGAGAACATTAAAGGAAAGCACTGTCAGCAGAATAGGATGAAACTGTGATTACACTCTGTTTGATCTATGGTGCCCTTGTTTGACATTTCAGAGAAATCTGATTTACAACTTTCTTTTCTGCTTTTGTGCATTTGACATTTACTTTAAGATGCATGTTGTGTTTTGTCTCTATACACCGAATAAGATTCTATTGGATACAGCCTACGTTATGTCTGAAATCAGTTATTGTATCACGTAGACCTACAGTCTTCCTTAGACATAAAACAACTGACTGTAGCCCTTCTGTTGCTGTGTGCAAGTTCTACTATCAAATCTACGTCATATATCAGTGAAAATAGACAAAAGTGCACAGCACCATAGTCTAAACATGACTAAATATTATTTTGGAAAGTACACCAGGTTCTGCAAAAAAGCTTTTTCTACCTCACATCTGTAAGACTAAGATCTGGAAACTGTGTAGGCCAGGGAAGCAAAGAAAACTTAGTGTCCATTACTATATGGTCCTTGTGGCATGACCCTACTGCCATGATGGGATAATCTTGGTTGGCCACAATGCTCAAGTAATCCCTACTGTAAAAAAAAAATCTATCTACAGGCATTAGAGTACCAAGCCAAAATATATGTCCTGCACCATCCACCAGCCTAAACTATTGCCTATTAAACATGACACGGAGGATTCGTCAATACATGCCAAATTTTGACCCTCCCATTAGTATGGTGCAAGAGGAATTCTGAATAAGCTGACCAGGTGATGTTTTTCCACTGCTGAGAGATCCAGCTGTTGCAGTGTTCTGCATACTGGAGTCTTGTCTTTCTCTTTCTTATAGACAGTGGTGAGGATGAAACTGGCCATCTGCTGTCACATCCCATCAAACAATAAGATGTGCATTCGCCTTAGTTGGAGCATCAGCATTGTATTTAACTTCATTTTGTTTCACTGTGCACCACCTGATCATTAGAAGAATTCTTGAAATCCTTCTCTGGCCCATTTCTTCAACAAGTTATTTACATCCTATTTTGCTGAATGTTTTTCCTTCTCATTCTCAGAATAGAATCGACATCATGGAATAAGAAACCATACAAGACTGGCAGTTTTTTAAAAACTGGCCATGGCTAGTTTAGCAAAGTCATCATCATTAGCACATCATAAGCTTTACAAAAAATCCTCAAGCTATAAGTGAAATAAATCTAATTTTAGCATGGTCTTTGTTATAGCGCAACTTCAACACAGCCAAAGCCAATGTTATTGTTGCAGATTTCATGTTACCTGAGTTATATATAAAATAACCAAGGAGGATCTTATTGCTGTTATTATGTTCCTTGTCTTGGGCTTGAGCATTCACAAATAAATGTCAAATAATCGAATTGTTACACAACAGAACATAAGAACAATTTGACATGTCCGTGAATGTCCGTGACTTCTTTTGGATGGCACGTTGGCACATTGGCACAAGTACTTAGATTCCCTGGTACAGATTCACAGTCCAGACTCCACCTTTGTGAAATATGTATGTTCTCCCCTCTGTGGGTTTTCGTCAGGTACTCTCGTTTCCTCCCACTTCCCCATGGCACACCACTGTACTTAGTGTGAGTTCCCAGCTCATATAAATAGGAGGTTTGTGGCAGGAAGGGAAACCAGTGTAAAACCAGAGGTCTAATATGTAGATGAGGTCTGCTGTAATGACAAGTTCTTAAATTTAAAACCTTTGAGTTTAACTTGTTTGGGTGCTTGTTTAAGCCTCAGATTTAGCCTCAGGAAAACGAACAATTTAGAGACATGATCTGAATGCCTTATGATCTTTATAGCTGTGGAACTTGCACACACTCGGGAATTGACTGAAATTATATAACAAGAAAGGTTACATATCTTTTTGAATATACATGTTCTACTTAGGTTAGGATTTTGTATTTTAGGCAGCTTCTGTATAAGCAGTTGTCCAACAGATTATTTCATGCTGGTTTATAATACACTAAGTCACTAATAAGTCACTTTTAATTAGTTTTATCATACAACTGTTGAACTACTTCATTTTCCACTTTATGTGAATGAAGCCTGATTCATCCATTCATTCATTCGCTTTCTTATCCAGTTAGTACTGGTTAGGGTTTCAGGAACATGAGTGCCTAGCTAGAAGCACAGGGCACAAGGCAGGAACAACCACTCCATCATACTTATACACACATACAAGCACTACTTAACCTATCACATACATACTCATACACTTACTCCCACCCTGACCAATGAAACACCAATGACCCTAACGTTCATTTATTTGGACTGCGGAAGGGAATCGGGGTATTTAGAGTAAACCCACTTAGACAAGGGGAGGATGTGCAACTCCACACAGGCAGAGTCTGAGGATCAAACTGGGTATGCTGGAGCCAACCCTAATTCCAATTCACAATTGAATGACTTTATTTATTTATTTATTTATTTTTTTACAAATACACTGGAAATCAAAGACATGGTTTAAGCCATTTTCTGTGCCACATCGTCTAATAAATAAAGTTGTTTTTGTTATTTGGCCCTCCCCCACCCCTTTTTAGAGTGTCTATTTGTAGTGGAAATAGTACTATCCACACAGCCTGGCTATTTGCACTACCTGTCTAGTAAATCGGGTGACTAAAGTAAGGAAATAGTTATTCACTGCTCACAAAGATTAGGGTATGTTTTGTAATGGGATGTTTCATTTAATTTCAGTATTCCCTTATTTTTCTTATATGTTCACTTTGTACAAATAATGTGGTACTGGCATTCATACTGTGTGTACATAGCATCTTCTTTTTGTTTAATGTATTACTCTTAACGATCATTTAATGGGTATTGAGCATACACTCTATGCTTCCTTCACAGCAAATACAAAGACCTTGGCAACAGCATAACATATAATTAAACACAATTAGCCTTGTTCACTTCACTGCAGTTCATCTCAGTTAAATGAAAAACAGTGATACACAGTTAAAATGTTTGAATAGTATGTATGTATGTGCATCAGAGCAATTATGTTTTATTGCTGCAGTACTTTAAACAAATAAAAATACACCACACAGTGGTCTGTATTACATCAGGCAGTTGTCCACTGTCCACTTATTAGTGTAGGCTTCTCTTTTTAGTATGGTTGTCATGCATGCATAATTGGTTCTGTGTGGTGGTCTTTGAGTGTTCCTGCCATATAGAGTGGCTTTCAGTCCTGGTAATTAAATGTGTGGTTTAGTTGCATTTTTTCAGCCATGTAAAATACTCTGCATGGGCTATATTGCTGTCAAGATCGAGAACATATGCAAAAGATAAACCTTAGAACATTTTAACATTATTAGTGCCAGTATCCTAAGTTATATCTTATAGTTTACCAGATAGCCATTAAGCTTTAGAGTGAAAGTGTCCTTTTCTTGGACAACCTTAGCAAAATATATCAGTTTTATATAAAATAAGAACAACCAGGCAGCAAAGTGACTCGAAGGGTAACACCACTGCCTCACAGCAAGAGGGCCCCAGGTTCGATCCCAGGGCGGAGCATCCTGGGTCCTTTCTGTGTATGTGGTGGTTTACTCTTGGTAAACCTCTAAAGTCTCTAAAGTGGGTCTTTGTGTGCGTGACTGTATGAGTGCGATGATGGATTGGCACCTTGTCTAGAGTTGTTCCTCAGCCCACGATCCCATGTGGATTAAGCGGAAGATAATGGATGGGTAGATGGAGAACAACCAGGGACCTAGAAAAAATGCCTATTTGCACAAAGCTGTAATACTTTCCAGTTGATGCCAATGAATTGTTTTAAGTATGTCAACAGAAATTTGCATTGAAATGGGACGTAATGCTGTACTCTAATCCAAAACGAATACGTACCCACAATGTGAGACAAGCAGTAGATGACTGATAACATAAACAAGCACTTATTTTGTATTAAAACTGTCCACATTCACCTGACCTAAACCCTACCGAGCATTTGTGGCTCACATGAATGCCACACATTCAAACATCACAACGTGCTCTCAGATCAATAGATTTGCCAAAAACTTGCTCAAGTGTTATGGCATCATGGGACCCTGCATTCCACTCTGCATCTGGACAAACGGGAGTCCAAAGCTTGAAAGTTATTTTTGATCTGATATACTGCTTTGGAGAAATGAAGACCCAATTAGTCTTCATGATACATAATTCAGAGCATGTTCACTTTACTGCTGAAGTTAAAACCTTTCAGAAAAAGACCAATATGAGAATAAAGAAGAGACAGATGAAAGAACTTAAACAATACCAGTTAATAATATAGTTATATTGTGATGATGCAGAATTAAATACCAAAGTAATGTTATTTTATTTTTATTTTCTTTCTATGTATACATGCTCTGACCAGAGAAAGTGGTATTAAAACTATTTTAAGGATGTGCTTTTTTAATTCTATCCATTATGTGTCACTTTTCACTACTGTTTTGTTTGCATTATTTACGGGAACAGTATCCGAAAATCTGCAAGGCAGCTGTTTCTTCTTTATATATTTTTGTGCATCAGTACCATACTCTGCTCTTCTACTCAATAGAGAGTGGACAAATTTTTATGATGTCATTATTTTCCTGGTATTTTAAAACATGGGATAAGGTCCATTTCAAAAAACAATACAAGACTGCTGTGTTTCATGGAAATAAATCTGGTTTTGTTTTAATCATTTTTAGCACAGAACTGAACTTTATAAATGCCAGGGCACTACATAGCTTGTGACCCAATGACAGAAAGAATAGCCGGTACACAATAGATATGTACAAGTGTGTGTGAAAAATAAATAACTAAATTGAACTTATTTGTATTATTACACACTGCTTGTGGGAATCAGTACCGTAATATACATTATTGTTACTGCTATTAATATTGTTATTATTGCAATTACATGTTACCTTATTAGATATTTCTTGCTTGTTTAATTGTTGAAAAATAGTGCATTGGCTGTGAACTACTGTATTTGTGTGCATGCATTTGTGTGTGCATATAGCTCCATATATGTCCGTGTCTTGACGCCACTTTGAACACTTGAATAATTCACAGTTCAAGCTGTCTTTAAAGCTCATTTTTTCTCTGAAAAACTCTGCCATGACCAGACCCTGAGTGGATCTAAGAACATAAAACGATTAGACAGCAGGACATCGTACCCTTTCTGCTGCAGTAAGTAAAAAAGTGGCAATAGAAGGTAAGGCATGTACGTCTTAAAGCAGTCATTCTGCTATGCAGCAATTTGACAGAACTGGACGGAACTTGGTAGAGCATTTAAAAGAGAGACTCTTTCTGTATTACTCTTCACCCACCTTTATCACCGTGTAGACAGGAACTTAACTTGCCTTCTCACATTGAGGGTATTCTTCAATAAATAATGAGATGTAATGCATGCAAAATTGAATGTAAAACCTCAAGATGCTCAAAGGATGTATGTGTAGTCCGTAGACAGCAAAAATGCATGAAATACATGAAGAAGAGTTTAAGAATCTAGTGAAGTCAAAATCTCTCCATTTCCTCTGGAGTCTTACATACACAGTATTTAGCAGACGCCCTTATCCAATTCAGACAGTTGTAGGTTATGGGCCTTGCTTAAGGATCCAACTGTGGCATATTGCCAGAGGTGGGATGTGAACCCTGGACCATACGGTTCAGAGTAGACTACCTTAACTGCTAGGCTACCGCAGTATCGTCTAAAAATCATCTCTTTGTAGTAAGGCCATGCCAGAAGCTCAAACCATCTCCAACTGGAAGATCTAACCAAAACCCATTTGTGGCTTTATAATATAATTGGATGAAATCTCCTCATCATGGATTCCATGATGTCTTTGATTATGACAATTTGCACAGATCCATCACAGCATTTATACAGCAGGACTGTTTTTAAAAATAACAGGGTACATAAAGTGTACATTTGCTGGTGTGACTAACATGGTGGGCTTAAAATCTGTGTTCATCTGTCATATGGTCCAGATACTCTAATGACTTTTCTTGCTACTTTACACAGAATGTTACAGAGGGATTTGTTGTGACACTTGAGCAACTGTTTTATTTAAGTTCTAGTTAAGACAAAAGGCACCACTTTCTTTGCCTTATACATCATACACTGCTCACAAAACTAAAAAATATTTCAAAATGTAAAAGAGGAGGATCACACAAGAACTGCTGAACAATCTAATACTATCATTGCCCCATCACGGTCAGTGTGTTTTAGCAGTCTTGGGTGGCCATGCAACTTACTGAATAGTCAATGTGTGGCACTCTCATCCAGTTTGACATGCTTCTGTTCATCCTCATGAATATATCACTAATTACTTAGATAGATAGATAGATAGATTGATTCAACTTTACCTCCATTGCTTCGTACAAGTACAAGACAAAGTCGAAAAACTGTGCAGTTACAAGCAGAGTGCATAAAATGCATGATAATTGAGTTTGCATTTAATTTGCATAATCAAACAACTTTCTTTGACTTTTCATTTGCTTTTCTAATGATTTTGTTTAATGATATTAAATCAAATGCTTCTTATTTTAATCGCTTTATATTCATTTTGAAATATCCCCAAATTTTTGTGAGCAGTGTATCTACACATTTTATATATATATATATATATATATATATATATATATATATATCTTTTTTGAATCCACCCACTAATACTTTGCCTCTGCTGTACTGGAGATATATATGGATTAGCGGGTGGATTCATTAACTCTTAACAACTATCAAAAAAGGGGCAAAGTCTAGACAATACCACCAGAAATATATATACGAGATAGTAGTTGCAGGTATTCTATTTAAAATTATCCACAAGCAAATGCTGTTTCACTGAGTGGGTATCCATGCTTGAAGTTGCCCTATGTTCCTGTTCTTTCACATGTATCTCCACCGTGTCAGCAGTACAGAAATACCTCACTGCTCCTCTGTACTTGATATGCCTCAGCAGAGATGCATGCCTTCACTCACACAACTAGACTACTAGATTTGCTGACTGAAGACAAATGTAATAAAAGTCACAGGCTTGATCTATGACTTCTCATGTGGCTTCACCAGATCTGAAGCCACGTGTTCAAAGCTCTACATGTTAAAGCCTGGTTTGACTTCTAAAATAGAATAATCCCTTCTACATTCTGAGGCTGTTGTGTTGATTTCCACTGTCTTGGGCTTATGCTTCTAAGCCCAACGGGATGATTTATGTGCATGGAATTAGATTTTGTCTGTCAATTACAGCTTTAATTAGGCTTAAAATGTTTTATGTGACCAGTCCACAGCTTCAGAATGGTTTGTATGAGCTAAACACTGCACAGAGCACCAAGTTTAACATTAACCTCACTCTAATGCTGATAAATGACATCCCAACAGCACACAACCCATACCTACCACAGACCACAAAATCTGAGGGAAACATTTCTCTATAAAAACATTTGTATGGATACACTTAACAGCCAGAAGTGTTAGGACATTACTTCTAATTAGAATGGCTGTATTAGCCACATGTGCATAGAATGCATGGAAATGTAATATGTGTAAAACAAGCACTGATGCCATCTTTCCAACAGGTCAGTTTGCCAAATTTCCAATTAAAAGTAAGTTGTTTTTTGTAGACATGGGAACATTTCAGAGAAAACAATATGTAACAAGATGAGATAACTTTTCATTTAAAAGACATTGACTGTTAACCAAAGTGCTGAACAATAACATATGGTAAATTAAGGAAAAAATATAATGAAGTCCCAAACTAATTTCATATATTAAGATGTAGCTCAGAAAATATAACAGATAAAAGACATGAATAAAAACCTAGAACTCAGAGCAAGAGGACACAGAAAGTTGATTTTATCAGTCAGTACAAATGCACTCTAAAGCAACATGGGTTCAAGTAAGTTTTCCACAATCTTTAAGGTTTGGGTTTCTAAGCTAAATAGCAGCACACAAGCCAAAAATCATCATGTGCAATGTCCAGCACCAGGTGGTGTATTATAAAAAACAGTTCTGTTGGACTCTAGGTAAGAGAAAACACATTGTGATGAATTAGGCTTTGCCATCTTGCAGTGGACAAATTATTCTGGGTTTGACAGATTCCAAGAGTATGTTAAGAGCTGTAGTGCCACTGTTAAATTTGGTGGTCTGAGGCTTTTATGTAAATTGTAACATCGGCATTTGCTATAGTGAATAGAACTGTCAATGCTAGAGCACACATCCTCGGAAATCAATGCAGCACGTGTGGAAGATGCAATACGTGCATCAATTGTAGGGGCAGTGTATGCATTCTGGAGCAACAAAAATAGAGGAATGTTTTGATGACAGGCTCTGAACAAGTCCGCAGCTACTCACATGTAAATGACATGTCATTGCTGCTGCACACTAACAAATCAAATATGTTTCTACGTGAATGCATGGTTAAACAGCAAGTACACTACTCACAAAAATTAGGTGATATTTTGTGAGCAGTATATGACTTCAGGCTAGGGAATAGCAGTAAATGCCTGCACATAGCTCTGACCCAAAGCCCATCCTTTAACAATATATTAAGCGGGCAATCCATATCATCCAGTTCACCAACACCAAAACCCCACGTTGCACACATGAACATGCTTGATTAAGTATGATTGAGTAGGGCTTCTTTGCAGATCAGTTAATTCAAAATGATGAAGTAAGACATGGCAGTGGCCTTACATCTGAAGTTGTATAAGAAACAAATATGGTTTGGCAAGAACTGAGCAGGTATTTGCTTTTGTCAACATTTTAACCTTATCAGTTCTAAGTGAGTCTACATAATAGAGTCTGCAAAATTCACTACAAAACAGATGTTCAAATTGTACATTCCTAACCCAACTATGGAATATAATGTCTCCAGTGGGTCCAGGGTCTGATCTGAAGTTTCCATCAAATAAGACTGGATGCGGGAGTTAACCAAGCAGGGACTTTACTAGTACATCATCTTTATTGATGGATACTGACAACAACATAAATATTGCATTTCCAAAATGTAAAAAGGAAGGGAAGGTGAAATTTCCCTAAATGAGTACAAGAACCTTTGTATTGTATTTGGTAATTACTCGTGTAGATATATCATCAATCAACAAAACATTTTGATGTGCGATCAGTTCTTTGCACAAAACACTTTACCCTAAGCTTTACAAAGACTTTGACAAAGAGGTTTTTTGTTTTTTGTTTTGTTTTTTTCCTTTTCACTTCAGCAGTGTATCAAAGTACACATTTGATGTAATCTTGCCCTGGAGACTCAAGTCGCTATTTTTGTCTTAATGCTGTAACATTAGTTCTGCTTATGGATTAGTGCTCTTTATAGCTGCAGATGCCAGTGTGTGATGAGTCGAGGGGAGGAGATGCTGGCAGCAATGATGAGCTGTGATAATTAAAACAATTCAAAAGGTGCCAAGAGGAAGCGAGCACGAGTGGCATGGCCCAAGTGAAGCACGGATAAATTGCCCTTTTTTTTTCAGTTTTAATTACAGAGTTATGATTTCCTACCCATTCAAAAATCAGCATTTTATGCTTTATTACGTGATAAATTTGACTTTATGTGTTGCTTTGCTGAAGCATAATAATTTATGGAAATTACCTGCAAGTCATGTTTTCTCACATCTTAAAGTTTCTAATTCACACACAAAGCCTTGGAAAAATTATCTAAATGAGCCAAATATGTGTGTGTATGTGTGTATCATGTATGTATTGTGGGGACAACAAGGTAATGACAATAACAGAAACATCATTGTGGAGTAATTTTATTTAGAGAAAACAAAAGTTTAAAAAAATCAAAAGATTTGCTCTATGCTCCTGTGGTTAGGGTTAGTGGTAGGTGTGGCAATAATTAGCTATTTCACGCATACAGACTGCTCAGGCGATCACACCCGGCCCATCTCACGCTCTCTATCACTGTCTTTCTGATTATACACACCTGTTCCTCATTAATTCACGCACATATATTTACTCCCTGCACCACACTTCTTTGTTAAGTCTCGTGGCCTCATACCTCGTTACTAAGCGCTTGTTTGTATTTTTGGATTATCACTTTACCTACAGTGCTTCTGACTGTCATTCCTGCTTCTCCGTTTCCGAAACCCTTTTGGATGTGTCTGCCATTATCCGATGGCCTTGTGTGTATGACCCTGGACTGTTTTGATGCTGATTTTTGCCTATCGCCTCTCTAAATAAACGCCAGTTTGTTTCTGCAGTTTGTTTTCTGCCGCGTCTGGTTCGGAATTCTTACGCTAGCGTTACAAGTTACAGTAATTATTATGTCAATGAAAGGTCCACACAATGATAGCGAGACAAGCTTGTGTGAAAACTTGTTTGCAGGTACCAGTATTTTTGCACATCTGTGTGCCAAAATATTTGCATATTTATATTTAACACTTATGCCCCCTATGGCTGAATTAATGAGTTCGCTGATTAAATGAACATGCACCTCATGTTCCTCCATGGTTTGGCAAAATTTGCTTAGTCTGCTTTGTTTCCATGAGCATCTGCTTGATGCACCACTCTTTTTCTTGATTATGGTCATGTGTGGCTGGATTTAATTTTAAAAAGTGCGTTACAAATGTAATTTGGGATTGAAGATGCCTCTTGCTATCTGAGCATTAATAAACATTAATACTGCCGTGGAACTTCAGCTTTGAGTCTTAATACAGATCTCCAGAAACATGCTATATCACAAAAATTAGGATATACTGTAAAATGAAATATCCCATAATGAGAGCCCCTAATTGTTGTGAGCAGTGTATTACTCTAATAACAGAAACAAAAGCTTTTTTTTTTAGGTATTCAGCAAAACATTCCACAACGCATGACTGCCACATTTGGCAAAATACAGAGAGGGCCTAAAATTTAATAGCAAGGAGTTATTAGAAGCAGGCAAAATGCTGCAAAAAATTTCCCCAAGTGCATGACATCCAATGGTTATGCACAAATGGGATTAACATGAAAAGAACTGCAGAAACCTCTGGAATTAGATAAAATAATGGGTTACATGCCTAGATAACTGAACATGAATGGTGATTGTGATAATTCCTCCTTGTCACAACACAGTAAAACCAACTGTGAAACCACGAAAACAAAGCAAACCAAAACAAAACCAATTGTTGCAGTTGGTTGCAAAAACAAATTACCAGTGTTGGTACAGACAGCAGGTACTGGCCATTGAGAAAACCACTCTATAATTAATGATTCCCAAATAAAAAGCCAAACAAACATGCTGTGGATGCCTTACATTCTTCTCCAGAAGGTCTGTGTAATTTACATTGACTTTAGAGGCTTGAAACGACTGACCGATTACAAATCAGAAACTTGCTGAGGGCAAGCAAATGTATGTTTGTTGGTGTGATTCATGTAGCATGAATGGCTGATTTATAATGTTCATTATGAGACCTGTGCTCCGTTGTGACCCTCAAAATTCACACAAAAAGATTAAACATTGATAGACAAAGCACGTGCTTTTGATGAAAAAGATACTATATATTATCTAGCACAGACAAACCGAGTCTAATTATTATTAAATAGCAAGATAAACAAAGGTAATCAAAAATAAACAGAATAATCTGGTTCATTGATGCTACGTTTGAGATGCAATTACATTTCCGTTTGGGGATCAATAAAGGATTTCTATCTAGCAATGTTTTAAAGTTGTAGGAAGGAGACAGAGGAAAGTCAAATAGGCATGTGCAGACCATGTCAAGCACAATGTAACTAAGAACTAGTTGAACTGAGGATCATATTCAAATCACTGGATTTGTAAGGCACTACTGCTATGTGCTGCAACACCACACTATCCTTGTCACAATGCAGTGGCGATTACTGTTGTCATTATGACCTGGCATCACAATTACATCATTTAGCAGATGCCCTTATCCAGAGTGACTTACAATTAATACAATCTTACAATCCAAGCAGTTGTGGGTCAAGGTCCTTGCTCAGGGACCCAGCTGGACCTTCTGGTCCATAGTCCATTACCTTAACCACTAGGCCACCACAGTCCCATCATGGCCTGAAATCCCAGTCATTGAGCCACTGTCTATCATTTTCTCTTCAGGCCAGATTATTCAGTGCCTGTTCAAGCAAGTTCACTCAGCCCCTCTTCAGAATGTTGTAAAAAATCCTTCACCAGGCCAGATCTGTCAGCCCTTGTTTAGGCTAGTTTTGTAAACTCCTGTCCAGGCCAATTTGCAAACTCATTGTCAGACCAGTTCCATCAGCCCTCGTTTGGCCAGTTTTGTAAACTCCTGTTGAGGCCAGTTCCAAATGCCCCTGTTCATGCCAGATCTATCAGCTACTCTGTTCCCCCTGGCTCTTGTTAAGACAAGTTTAATCAGCACCTGTTCAGGACAGTCCTGCCAGCCAATTCTTAATGGTGACATCAAGCTTCATAAGCCCCTCTTCAGGATGGATGAATCAGCTTTTTTTGAGGCCTTTTCCATCAGCTCCTATTCAAGCATGTTCCATCAGCTCCCATTTATGTTGGTTTAATCTTCTCCTCTTCAGGCTAGTTCTATCAGCTCCTGTTTAAGCCAGCTTTGTAAACTGCTGTTCAGACCAGTTCTAACAGCTAGTGATTAGCTCAGTTCCACGAGTTCCCATTTCGGTCAATTCCATTAGTTCCTTGCTTAGACCATAAGCCTCAGGCCAGTTCTGTATACTACTTTCCGGCCCATTCCAAGTTGATATGTGGGATGATGTAGATGTAGATTTTTGATCTTAATTTGATCAATTCCTGGAAGGTTACATCAGCTCCCATTTAGGTTGGTTGAATCAGATACTGTTCAGGCAAGTCCATCAGCTTCTGTTAAGGATAGATCTATTAGTTACTATTAAGGCCATTTCCCTTATCTCCTTTTCAAGATGGTCCCACCAACACCTGTGTGAGTCTAATTCCATTAGCTTTTATTCAGATATGTTTCATCAGCACCCATTTAGCTTCAATTATCTCCTGTTTAAACCAGTTTTATCAGTTCCATCAGCTCTTATTGGGATTGTTTGAATCACATCTTTAGAGTGGTTATATTGACCATGCAGACCATGCAGTTGAAGAGGTTGATTTCGAAATGTACACCATATTCCCATTTTTCCTACTAGCTTGTAACATGACCTTATGCGGCCCATCTCTATATAGGTGCTTGGGAGGGTGTTAAGGGTGTGTGTAGGAAGTCCGCCAGAGGGCTGCAGTTCAAACAGAGGTAGATGAACTGCAAATAGCATTGTGAACTTTAACCAGAAGTTAATAGGCAGATTTTTTTTATGTTCAGGTCCTGAATTCCTCTAAAGCCATTGTGGCTGGGCATTCAGTCTTGGCGTGTATATATTTCCCTGTCTATCTATCATTGCTATTTGTGCCCTTGTGCAGGTGTAGCAGTGGCACTTTGTCCTGCATCAAGGCAGTATGAGCAGGGACGTCCAGCAAATCCAAAGGACAGCTCTCTGATTACTCTCCTTGTCCTTTTTATAAACCTGTCTGTCTCAGCACAACTAAAGAGCATGGGGGACATTGTGTGTAATAGGTACTTTGACATAGAAGAATGAAGATGGAGAAAGTGTTTCTCAGATATTCCCAGTCATCTTCCTTTCATACTTACATGCCCCCATATGATGTAGTTTACAGGCTTGGCAGCCAAAAAACAGCTTTGCAGAATTTTCTCACTGGTGACAAATATCCTAATTTCTGTCCTCAAGCTGTTAGCATCCTCCTGGCAGAGATGGGCAAATTTTCTTGTACAGATCTTGACAGCTCATTGGTAGCAGTTGCTGGTCAATCCAAGCTCACCTCTACACATTTACATTTTACATTTGCATTTACATTTATGGCATTTAGCAGACCTTATCCAGAGCGACTTACAACTGATACAATCTTACAATTCAAGTAATGGTGGGTTAAGCTACTGGCAGCTTGGCAGAGGTGGGATTTGAACCCTGGACCATCAGGTCCACAATCCAGTACCTGAACTGCTAGGCTTCCACAGTCCCATAAATACAAAATGAAGGATGTCCCAGTACTCACTGTGTTGATTTGTCCTATATGCAATGTAGTGACTAATCTGGATGCTAGAACACTGCTTTGATGAGACAGTTATCTCATGATCTGTACTGGAACAAAAATCACATTCGGGTCACTACTGGACACAAACTGCATTCAGGCTGTGGTAAACACAATGTCAAGCTGACACTGAACTAATAGCACCAAAAAATATAATTGCCTTCTTTAAACATAAAACTTAATCCGATGACCAGTTGATAGTTTATGTAACTTTTGTCTCTGCATAACATGAAATAGTGTATATAACATGAAATAAAAATAGTAATACTGAAAAAAATTGATAATCTTTTACAGCTTACAGTAACAGTTGAATTATGGCTTCTATAAATTTATCAAGTAGAGGTAAATTATACTAAAGGGACTTAAATAAAAATTCAAAAAGCATTTATTTAAAAGCCTTTATAACTCAATTTTTGAAACACTATGTTTTTTTTTATTCAAGACAGGAAGCACACATCCATGACACTGAGGGTACAAAATGGCAACACAAAGGCCCTGTAGCTTGCACAGTAGCTTGCTTGCTCGTTTGACTAATTGCTGCAGCTGTCTGTGGCTGTGAGGATTATAAGTCATTTGGAAAGCAATTAGAGGCCCCGCTTCTGTGGCTCCTCCTTTAGGAAGAGGTGTTGTACAAATGCTGTGGATGTTCATGTATTACACCTGTAATAGATTTATTTACAGATGGCTTTTTCAGTTCTACATATCAGTTTATTATAGGAGAGATATAAAATGCTCCCTGATTCACGATGGGGTTACGTTCCGACAAACAAAAGAGTTGTAAATATACTGTATACATCTTAGCCTTGACTACTTTAAACATGTCATTTAAACAATGACATTAACCTTGAAATCCTAAATACAAAGCCAGTTTTATAATAAAGTGTTGACTAACTTGCAATTTATTGAATAATGTATCGAAAGCGAAAAATAAAACCAAATTGTTTCATTCATTCTGAGCACCTGCAGGAGAGCATCGTACAGCATGTTGCTTGCCTAGAGAAACATTTTTATTTAAAGTTCAGATTCCCATCATAAAGCCGAAATATATAAAGAAAAAATCCAAGTGAGTCAATGAGTCAAATAACTCTATGACAAATTCAGCAGCTGGTCCCCCCAACTCTATTTCCAGCTGCTGAATTTGGCATAGAATCACTTGGATTTTTTTTTTGTAACAGTCTATGACAAATTCATCAGCTGGAAATAGAGTTGGGGGAATAAAATCACATGAATGCAGTCATACAAATAGCAAATTTAAGGACCTGAAACTTGCTTGACTGATATTTAAAAGTCACAACCTGACTTTGACTTCATAGTCATGACTTGAATTTTTTTTGGAGGGATGGATGATTTCTGTTTCAACATGTGCATATCTGGTAATCTATCAAAATGAGGTAAAACAAAGCATACAAAAAAGCTCATAACATGTAAGCAGCAATTCTAAAAAAAAAAGTGAAGTTTGGAGTCAAGGTTGTTGCTGATTTAATTAGTTAAAAAGAAAAAAGACAGCAATATAAAAGGGCTGTGGATCAACTTTATACATCACTACAACAAATTGTTCATGTTGAACATAAAATTCCACTCTTTGTGACCACTGTCATTTGACTGATTTAAATGTGGAAACTGGAGTCAGAGCATCACAATTTCATATGATCTGAGATCAGATATGCTTGTCCTACAGCATAGCATAGAGTTTCTTGAGTTCCTTGAATATTTCCACAGTAACTTGTAACTTGCCTGAGACTTCAGACTTGCTTGTGACACATATGTGACATGCTCCCACTTGTAGCTGAAACCCCTTGATTGTCAGGCATGGGCACCAAATTAAAATAGAAACACACAACTCAATTATTTATTATTGCATGGTTAACAACAGACTTTGCCACAAATGCAGCTGTATAAATTGCAGCATGTAAATCTGTTAATTGAGCAGCCAGAGGCAACAGCAGCAAGGAAATTCTCTCTAGAGGGATCAGGACATGAGAAAAATCGGGCTTATTAAGCAGTGTTATGTGGTAGAGAAATGTTGTTCAGCATAGCATGTTGTTCATGAGAATCTTGAGACACTAAAACAGGATTACTTGAACTGGGACAGTTTATAGTCTTGGAAATGGAGGTCTTTAAGTTGTGTGTGTGTGTGTGTGATATTATTCACTACAGCATTCCACGGTAACATTGTATTGTGTTGGGGAGATAGTAGATCTTGTGTTGGTAATGAGAGCGCTTGGCACCCAGTGCTCAAAATTCATAAAAAAATGTTCCTATAGGGTTGTGATCTTGTGACCAGGAAAGTAATGTCATATGATCTTCATAGCCATAAAAGCAGTTGGTGAGTCTTGTTGATGGCGGCATTATTACACTGAGAGTAAGAAACCAGTCCCATCGGGATGTTTTCTTTTTTTTTCCAACATTTCCTACGTGTCCTAATGTGTGTACGTTATGCAATGATTCATATATTATAACAACAAATAGATATAATCTCTACTAATATTTGTGTGTGCGTGCATGTGTGCGCATGCACATGTCCTTTCGTAGTGGAAATTAATCAGTGTGACAAACAATACTATATAAGGTTTATACTCAAATATCTTAATCCACAGTCATACAAGACTTTTGAAGTTTGCTTGGCTTTCTGAAACAGGCATGTCTGGAAGATTGGCAACACAAGCAGACATCTTGGTGCAGTTTGCCTAGTCTTGGCTAGCAATCAGGTCACAAAGCAGTAGGCAAAGTTCAACAAATTTGAGCTCAGCATGAAATTTTGCTCAGAAAACTAAATTCACCCCAGAAGCCGGTGGCGCAAATTGCTCATCACAGTGAATGGCAGTAAAATGAGTGGAATTTTGCAAGCAGAATTTCAACTTTAAAGTGTCACAGGTGCCTTAGTGAGTACAGAGGTACGCTACCGATATATGCAGTTTATAAATGGTACTGGTTTATATTATATGCTCTACTATATATTACTTATGTACTACAGCTAAGCATAAACTATTTACCTCTTCATACTAGTAGGCATTTAATAGGGAATCAAACGTGCAGTTAATTGGCTTAAAAGCACACTAAATGGCACACCTTCTACTGTACAAGATAACATAATCAACATAATCTTATATATTACATAAAATATAAGAATGTTTATATACTTTATACTATAGACCTCATCATACTGTGGGCCACTGATAGAATCGGCCCCCACTATAAACCATCCTGTTTATACACCAAAGGTTTTTTGAATTATTTTTTTAACTCACTGATCAAGCAATCAGGATCTTCTGAGATAGGGCCAGCACAGCAATCAAGGATTAAACCATTGTGTTTCTTCCTGTTAGCCAGGAGGCACCATATGCTATCCTACGATGAAATGTAAATCAGATAGCACTTCAGCCAAAGTATTTAATTGCCACTCTGAAACATCCATGTGAAGTCGTATACAGAGATACTTTTCGGTTATTTGTTTCATAAATCAGTCCAGTGATGTGTGTGGTCTATAATGTGTTTATGCTGATTTCCCTTTCCTGTAAGGAAACTTGTGGAACCAAACCAGCAGTTTGACCCCACAGCGTAAGAAATACCCTAAAGCCACACTATACAGATTTTCTATGTCAGCTCTCTGTAGGTTTTCAGAAATCAATTTTACAATAGAGAAAGCAAATAAAGCAAAGGTTTTCCTATAAAAAATAATAACAGAACTGTACTCAGAAGCAGAAACAATGTAACAGCAAAAGACACAAGCAGACTCCTATGTAATTGAGCTCTCTTTTATGTGTTGGCTCTAGGTGTTTCTTCTCTGGGGAGATCTATCATTGCTAATGTCAAATGAAAAAAGAATTGTGTGCAGGTCCGGGGGCGCTCAGGGTCAGATTCAAACTTGCCTTGCGGCACACATAGAAATTGTACCATTTAAGCAGAAATGTCGGCAAATCACCTTTCCACTGCGGCTTCCACCAGGCCAGCAAAAAGTATAGATGACACTTGCTATAAGGTCTTCCTATGATGTGTGTGTGTGTGTGTGTGTGTGTGTGTGTGTGTGTGTGTGTGTGTGTGTGTGTGTGTGTGTGTGTGTGTG
>JAVSBV010119058.1:0-19577 GCA_033117975.1 Parotocinclus spilosoma | reverse complement strand
ATATCCACTTAGTTAATAACCAAATTTTATAACCAGACCAGAGATAACCATAGATATTCTTGAGAAATGCCCTTTGTGGCTTGTAATGGACCACAGGCTATTTACTGGTACCAATGTTGAGTTCCTACACTAGAGACATGACACGAAAACATGTGCATTAATCACTGATCAGTATCCCATGAAACTTCTCGACATGCTTGAAGCCAGCCAAAGGAACAGCATTTTATTATAGCTAATTCTATTCTTATTACAGTTTAATAGTCCACCAGAACTTTCACCTGTGTCTATCATTTAAACTACTGCTCTCGTGATACGTCTTTCTGCTATGCAACTGCGACGTCATGTTCATAAGCTAATCAAACATTTTCTATTAACAGTGGAAGAACTTTATTTACATGTCCCCAAGAAATGGCTAAAAATAATCCAAAAATTCCATAGGCACTTGGAGGTTTTTGGTGTGTATGTTGTATGTTTGTTAGTGTTATATATTTACATTTACATTTTCATGATTTAACAGACACCCTTATCCAGAGCGACTTGCAATTCATACAGTTTTACAATCCATACAATTGTGGGTTAAGGGACTTGCTCAGGGACCCAACTGAGGCAGAGTTGGGATTTGAACCCATCTGTGTATCTGCGTAATGACATGGTTATCAATCTGAACATTGTCCAAACCATTTTATATACAGTACTACACAAAGCTATAGTAGATACAGTAGTGTACCAGTATTTACAGTTTTCCTTAAAATTATTTATATAATATCAACATTGGTCATCACATATTGTGTTTTTGTCTCTATCTCTCTCTCTCTCTCTCTCTCTCTCTCTCAGCGCAACATTTGTCTTGTTGCATTTATGGTGTGAGCAGGTAGTTCAGAAAAGAGCAGTGAACTGCCTGAGAAGTGTGCAGAATGTTTTTATTAAGTTGATTATGGTAATTATTTTTTTTAAGTTTTAATAGAACAGTTCCTGTAATAGAACTGTGCTCAATAGACCTTCTGTTTAATTACGTTTTGTGTTTAATACAACTTTCTGCACTAGAGACTGCATGCTTGATATTATATAATTCAATTTATGGGAAACACTACAGTGTCTTGACTATTTGGTTAATACAGCTCATTTATTGGATAATCTAGTACATAGCTTAACTGCCTTAATAATAAGGATGACAATCTTATTGGACTAAAACCAGATATGCAAACAGATGTTGCCCAAATATATGTTATTTAGTGCACACCTCTGGTTAGATATTAAATGCAGCATTCAAGTGTAAAGAACTTATCTGAAACTGTGAAGCACATATTTGAAGTTTATTCTATCTCTTAGTCTATCTCTGTGGCAGTCACTATATAACGTTATAAGTCTGAATTCTGTTTTATATCTTGTGCATGTTTTGAATGACACTGCAATACCTGTGACATTTTATTCTCGGCTATATTTATTTTTACTGCCTTTGCCTCGTGTCACTTACACTCTGCAGGTATCACCTGAAATTTCACAGACTGCCATATTCAGCCCTCTGAAGCTTAGGGCAAAAACACTGCAAGCTTTCATCATGCATTAAATAACTGAACCATATTTGGTCATTGTACATGTAGGTTTGTCCTTAACCTTTTACTAATCATTTGACCTAACCCCTGAACTGTTTTTTGATTTTTCAGCTCTGTGTTCTCTGAATTTTTCCTTTTTTAGTTAAGCTGTTTATCATAATAATAATCCATGGGACTCTGGGACTGAATGTGTCCAATAATTATTATAAGATGTGATAAATTTGTAGCTAAATTTTAATTACAAAATGAATAATAAGACATTAATCAAACAACAGTGACCTTCTCCTTAATTGCCTGTTCAGCTGAGATGTGTTTTAGGTTCACTTGTTTGTGTTATATCCAGCACTGTCCTCCTCCACTTGATAGCCTGTAAATTCATTTAGAATAGCAATAAACAGTTTAAATTAAAATAGTTCCAAGCCAGGTAAGGCATCAGGGGGTCATTTTGATTATTTAAATACAGTTGTCAACTTAGATTAAAATATGTATAACAAGTACATGGTTACATGTACCAAGCACACCCTTAACTTTTCATTCTTGTGGGCTTGTGTATGATATAATCTAACAAATGTAATAAAAACAGACATATTGTGTACCACTGCAGACTAGTATCTCGTTAACATGCATATTGTGTTTCTTATCAGAGCCCAGCAGCTGTATAGCTTTGGACAAAATGCAATAATGTATAAATAATGTAACTCCTGATTACTTCAGCCACTACACCCTTTCTTTGACATTTTTAACAGTTTTATATTAATTATTTATTTAAAAAAAAAACATTTTTAGCTTCTCTATTTCTTGTTTGCATTACACACTAATTCAGAAAAGACTGATACAAATCAATACCTTGTTACACCTCTATTACAGTTGCACACAATCAGCACTTGCGCTTGAAGCAATCCTGAAGCATTGTTCTTGGTTAATTATAATGGAGTTCTCAGCTAATGAATGCATGAGGGCTCTGGGAAAATGGCTTTCTACATTACTGAATTGTGATATATATTATATTGTTTCACTTTCTGCAGCTCACAATTCCATTCGGTAATACAGTGTTTCTTTCGGTTTTGCAGATGCCACACTTAAAGTATCACAAAAATATTTCCAAATAAGCAAATAATTAAAACTTTTTTTTTGTCTGATGATTTATTATGAACTAAAACCTGAACTTAAAAGTTATTAGATGAGGGGATATCCAGAAACAGCACAGATGTGTCTGACACTTTTCAGTCTTGTGAATCAGTGTTGAAAGTTCTTGATAGTTAAGTCAAGGTAAGTGGAGTTGCACTATAGTAGAACTCCCACTCGAAATGATTCAGTAGCAACTCAAGAAACTTTTCCAGTTTGACAACCGAAATGATATCAAGAGCACATACCATTGCCACTAGGTACTGTAGGTGGGAAAACTCTATATAGTGTTATATTCAGTAATAATAAATCTATTTTTAGATTAAGAATAGCAAAATATTTGAATATCACCACCACAAATCATCTCAGTGTACAGGTATCTGCTGTTTTAATGCCTGCATTATGTTCTATAAAACATGTCGTTCATGGAAATGGGTCATTGACCGGACTTTACCATAGTGACATTCACTACCCTTCAAAAGCATTGGAATAGTGAGGCAAATCCTTTATTTTAAAATTTACAGATGGATATGGATATGATC
This sequence comes from Parotocinclus spilosoma, assembly GCA_033117975.1. Taxonomy (NCBI): domain Eukaryota; kingdom Metazoa; phylum Chordata; class Actinopteri; order Siluriformes; family Loricariidae; genus Parotocinclus; species Parotocinclus spilosoma. The sequence goes on along the minus strand of JAVSBV010119058.1, from coordinate 16,357 downwards.
TCGAACATATAAGCTTTTATTTCCAGGTATTTACATCTGGATCTGATACACAGAAGGTAGCACCATTAGTCTAAACCCAAACCAAAAGTATTGGAACATGTGACTGTGAGGTGTATTTGTTGCCCAATTGTGTATTGTTACTTTGATGATTCAAACAATAAATAGCACCACATGTCTATGCTCAGTTTCAGATTTTGGGTTTGGGTTTTGTGCAGACTTCACATTTAAAGTTAGAGGAGTAGCCACCATGAAAACCAGAGAGCTGTCTATGGATGAAAAACAAGCAATTGTGCATTTGAGAGAAAATTAATAATTAATCAGACCCATTGCACCAATATTGGCCATAGCCAGTAGGACCATTTGGAATGTCCTGTGGAAAAAGTCACCACTGGTGTACTAAGTAACAGATTCCAAACAGGTAGTCCAAGGAAAACCACAACAGTTGATGACAGAAACATTGTGCATATAAAGAAATTAACCCTAGAACAACTGTTAGTGATATCAGTAACAACCTCTAAGTGAAGGTATCACAATCTACTGTTCTCAGAAGAGTTCATGAATAAAAGTTCAGAGGATTCACCAGAAGCAAACCACTAATTAGCCAGAATAAATGGAAGACCAGGCCAGGTATTTGCCAAGAAATACAGAGACAAACCTTAGAAATTCTGGGAAAAATATTTATATACTAATGAGACAAAGATTTACCTTCACCAATGAAAAGGCTAAAGTTAGGAGAAAGAAAGGATCTGCAGTTGATCCCAATTATACAAGCTCATCTGTGAAACACAGCTGAGGTAATGTTATGATGTGTGTTTGCATTGATTCTTCTGGGATGGGCTCATTAATTTTCATTGATGATGTCACACATGGTGGCAGCAGTACAAAAAACTCAGACGTTTACCAGAACATTTTGTCTGCCAAATTTAAGAAAGACGCAACCAAACTGGGAGATCCTTCATTATGCAGCAAGATAATTACCGTAAATACACTGCAAAAAGTACAAAGGAGTTCATCAGGGGCAAGAGGTGGAAGGTTGGACTGGCTTAGTCAATCTCTAGACTTAAAACCTTTAGAGAATGCATTTTACCTGCTAAAGAGGAAACTGGACCCCATAAACAAGCACCAACTGAAAGAGGCTGCAGTGAAAGCCTGGAAAAATGTCCCGAAAGAAGAATGCAAAAGTTTAGTGATGTCAGTGGGTACCTTGCAGGTACATATTAAAGTCTTATTCAGGTTAAACTATTTAGTTTATCTGTTTCAATACTTTTGCTTACAAGAACAATAGGTGGTTGGAGACAAATGGTGCTACCTTCTTTATCAAATCCTGATGTAAATACATAGAAATAAAAGCTTATATGTTGATATTTTGTCTCATATCCATCTTTTAATAAGTCAAACCCAAACATGAAGCATTTGCCTCACTGTTCCAATACTTGTGGAGGGGAATGTAATGCAATGTAAATATAGCACAAGTGTAATAGCACAAAAAAACTATGCATGGACAATAGATAAATGCATCTTAAGCCTAAGCTGTTATACATATCACTCCCTACACAAAAGCCACATGAAGAAACACACATTTCTAGAACAGACAATGTTGTATTACTTTTTAAACCTTTAAGGAGGTAAATCCAGCATGACACTACTAGTAGGAAGTCAGACTGGTCAAATGACCAGCACATTGTCTAGTTATATGTACTGTAAGTAAAACCGGCATGGCCCTTGGTATGTTAAGCAGAGTATAAACTTTTTAACTTCACGTCTCTGTTAGTATCCCAAAAGTGTCCTTGCACAGTACAGACAGGAATATAGTTCCTACTTATGCACATAGTTAATGAACAATAATGGTGCATTCATGGAAAGTAATTACGTATACAGAATGTAAAAGAAATACAGAATGCAAACAAAACGTCAAAGTACGACATCATTAATATTTACACCATTAAACATACAAATTGTAAACATGTTTAAATTGACTTGCTGTTTACGGCTGTAACATCCCAAGTGAAAAGACATTTAAAATTTCTTATTATAATTGTAATTGGCTTATCGGATGGTTGTTAAATTGCCCTTATATTCTGTATATACACACACATTGCCCTTATGTACTGTATACACACACACACACACACACACACACACAATACACAAGAAGTCAGACATACCTCAAAATAACCTGTGTGTCAAAACTGAAATGTAAAATTTCTTACGTCTTCCCAGCCACTCCCAGGAGTATATGAGATGACATCTAGAAAGGGATTGGCCAGATAGCCCTCATTACTGAAGGAGTAGTCCCTCCCACCCAGTGTGATGTTACTGAAGTACCTGCAAATGAGAGATGAAGGGAAAAGTGAAAGAAATATGATATTCAGACATTCAGTCATGCTGTCTTTAGCACATATTTTAAATTGAGCCTCCACAATCAAAACATTTTCTATAATGGCCTCAAATGAAACTTTTCACGCAATTTAAAGCATACTCTAGTTCTCCATATAAGCATAATCTTCAGCTCAATTTAATCCCTTAACCACAAAACAGCAAGGCTATATCCTAAACTGTTTTATACACCATGACGGCCAATTGCATTTCAAGTATTTAGCTGACACCCATAGTCAAAGCCTTTTACATTGACAGCTGAAAAATAAAGGCATGATTATGATTAGTAATTCAGAAACATGCCTAATGAGCCACGGTTGTCCTTTACAGTTATCATTACTTATCATAGCACAAAATAGAGCTGATAAACTAGGGTGAAATAAACCTGTTAATAGTGAATCTGAAAAAGCACACCAGCAACTGCATTTCTGATACTTGTGATTATGTGAGGCACATATACTTATGGCTTGTGTTACTAATGGTTATCTGATTACTAGTCTTGACAATCTACATACCAGGTATAGCACTATTAGCTTAAAGGGGAGAGAACTGCCAGACTTATTATTGTGAGACAGTGGAGCCCAGTGTAACACCATAAAATAATAATAGCTTGCTCATGCTGACGCTATTTCTAAAAGATATACCTGATGAAATGCATGATAAATGTATCGTTCGGTAATTGTTATTGTTTTTTTAGTATTTATTGTATTCTTTTCAAGATTACATCAAATAGGAGCAAGCAAATATGCAAAAAATCCTCACTAACAATAACAAGGAAATTTTAATATTCCAGTTTGACAGCCCTCATTTTAGTTAATTATTAGTACTTTCCAGAGTAATTCCTTACTTCATTCTCCCACGGATCTTCTGTGTCCTGTTACCATCTGTCTGGCAGTTGGTGACAAAGTGAGGCCCGCCAGTGGCGCCATAGTCCTTGCGCAAGGCCACGGCTCCATGCGTGAGGACAGAGACACCACGGGCGATGCGCCGACGTGCTTCATCTCTCCAGCCCTGAGGCCTCACAGCGAAAAGGCGGCTGGGCAGGCCGCTTAGCCCAAGCTCAGACAGTGCTGGACCCACAGCAAACCACATATGGGATGCTCCAGCCTGTCCAGCAGCCCACGCTGCATGAAACACCTGCTCAGCCTCCTCTTGAGAGCAGTAGAGCAAACGCACCTGCAGGAAGCAGAATGACAAAGAGAGAGAGAGAGGGTTAAAAAAAAGAGTACTGTGACAGAGATACAAACAGTATACAGACAAACAGAAGTAAGCAAGACATAATTTGTAGTATTGAGGACAGTACAGATATAGGTCAGAAAATAATAAAGACTAGGAAATATGACTATAAATATGTAATACAAGAGGAGTAAAGTTGTATTTTTGCAAACATGGTTCATATCTCTAGAAGAGATAAATAATCAGAAAAGGGTACCAGAATTTGTCTAGGGAGAAAGTTAGTGAGAAAGAACAGTTCCTGGAATGAACACAGACCAAGTCCAGAGAACAATATATGGCGTTATATTGAATTATATGTCAAAATTTGAATTGTATTAACGCCTTAAGAAAAGAGTGTAATAAATTAGTCCACCGTGCAGCTCCCTGTTAAGAAGTGAACCAATCATAGCAACATTACCAAAGAAACTTCCATGTGTTAATTACATTCCTCAGCAGAAATATATATTTCATTAACTTTAATTATATGCTGTCATTCTACAATTTAAAAACATTAATTAACATTTCATATCCTCTGTATAAAGACAAATCTGATTCTGGAACATTCATTTTTCTCCCGACTTTGGATACAGTGGTGCTTAAACATTTGTAAACCCATTTTCAAATGAAACTAGAGACATGATCAGATTTTTACCTAAAACTGGAAAAACAAAATCTATTTAAACAATTGAGACAAAAATATCATATTTGATCATTTTGTATCAAGGAAACGTTTGCATTAAGAAGATTTGTTTGTAATATTTCATACCAAATTTCTCCAAATTAGAATATACCAAAGCATAATGTTTAAAGTGAATGCATTAGCATTATCGGGCAAGCAGATCCACAGTCACAAAGCAGATTTGTTTGAGCAATTCATGAGAATTTACCACAAATAAGGTGGACATATCTTTAGTCAGTGCTAGCTTTGCATCTTTACAATGTGCCTCAGAAACTCAACAATTCATATAATTGGGTTGAAAGAGTGTGTTCTAACACCATTGTTTCATAGAGCTGAAACTTATTGTGTTTTTAGGCTATAACTTGGAGTGAAACTATGTCTACTGGAAGATAAATGACACATGGTTTGCAGTATTTTTATTGACCTGGATAAAAGAAAATATTGATGAGAGTGTAACCTGTGGGCTGTTTTATGTGAAATTTTACAGTGATCAGGTGAATTAGGCTCACACTGTGGCTGGCTTTAATGCCATGTATTAATGCAATTAAAGACAAATACATAAGCCTAAGCTTGAGTACCTGTGATTTCTGATCCATCAGATGGCACCGAATCAAGAACAGTCATTCACCAATAGCTAATATAATCACATAGGCAAGCCTTTGCCACAATACTACAATACTAAAGGTGCATTTACAAATGCCACTTATGGCTTTACTGAGGGGAAAAAAGAAACCTTATTTTAATCATGTCCAGAAGCAATGTTGGACTTTAGTCCTAGGCATCTAGGATGGACCATCACACAGTGGAAATGTGGTCAAATGAATATGTATTTCCACAAAGAATCTATTTTAGAAGGAATGAAAGCCATGTGCTCTGGCCCAAAGATGAAATTGACGATGCAGACTGTTATTGGCAATATGTCGACAACAAGGAGTCATAATATGGGTTTGTGTCAGTGTTAATTTACACTACTGTGATGGCAGGATTCATGCAGTAACATACAATGGTTTTAGAGCAACTAATGCTGCCTTCAAGACAACATCTACAGTACTTTCCTGAGCCCCTGAGCTATGCATTTTTCAACAATATGATGCAAAACAAGCTAAATCAGAAAATACTTCAATATAAACAGCTTTTTCACACATTTGCTGACCACCTTTACTCAAAGTATCAGCCTTTCATAAATACTACTTTTGTACCAAATGATGGTCATTATCAACTGTTTGAAATCACATTATTATTTTGTGTTTTTTCACCTGATTACTAGCGCCAAATTGCCTGACCCCAGGACTTAATTTGAGCTGGATACTGGAAGGCACCTATTTCGGCACCTATTTATGTTTGAAAATGGTGAAAAAATACAACTGCTAGTTAAGACAATGTAAGTGTTTTTTATTGATATAGATATTATGTTTAGAAGGCTAATGTATTATGTGTTGCACTACAAGCAGTGTTGCGTACCGGGGGCCTCACTGAATGAGCCAGATTATAGCATGCTCTTTGCCCATCCCAATGTTTTTGAAATGCGTTACAGGCTTGAAATACAGGAATTGGCATTTATTAACTAAATGAAATGAAGTTGACCATATAACACATGACATATCTTGGGTTCTCACTGTCTGCAATTAATTAATAGTCAAAGTAAATGTAAAGAACACTGTGTGCTTTTCCATGTTGTATTATCAAGCTGAGCAAATTAGATTTTTTATTGCTCAAGTCACAGACAATTTCTTCCAGTAACAAGTCATGTGTAGATGGGGTCCATTAAATCAGACAGATGTAGTCACTTTGCAAAGATGCTGGGAATCAAAGGGACATGGCACGTTGCATATCATGCAGTCGTCATGGACCATGGAACGGCTGAACTGAAAAATCTAAACCTAAAGCAGTGAGGACCAAGTGGTACAGGTATATTTTATTTTATTAAATTGAGAATTACCTTTCTTTTAGAGTATTAATATATATTCAGGTTGAAACAGTACATCTCTGTAGATAATGCAATAATATTTATATAAAATCAGTAGAAATGATCTATAGAAAAAACAGATTTTTTAACTACTTTGTGCTATACAGCATGAGAGGGCTGAGGGGGGCATTTGGGACATGTATTCTTCTTCTGTATTAATTACGTGGTGTTATTTTGTTCATAGCAACTAAAGCTAATGTAAGGATAATAGGTGTTTAATTTAAAAAAACACATCCTACTTGCTACTCCCCATCAAACTGTAACTCCACACATTGGTGTTATTAATACCAGAAGGTCCCAGAGTAATCTCTAGGATTTTATGAGAACAAATTAACCACAAATATCCTGATCAGCCTGTTATTACATTCAGAAAGCATAGTGAAACTCAAATATCCTATTGATATCCCTTATTCACCCATTAACATAATAATCATAGGGTTGTATCTGGGTGGAAGCACAGCAATTCAATTCAATTCAACTACCACTAGAACCACCACTATAACAGAATCCACCACACTACTATACAAAATATTTTAGAACCAGTGTAGAAAGTAGTATAGAATGTCCATTACCTGTGTAAATAAAGCTGTTTGAACTTAATTGTTACTTCATGTTGTGTATTTCAAAACAGTGTTTCTGTACTGGCATAGATCTTTTATACACATACAAGGGCAAGACCGGAGATGGAAATTGAGTTGTTGATCATTGAAGTTTGTATTTGGGAAGATCGGGTTTAACAGATGTGATTAAATCAATGCTAAATAGCAAAATTAAATTATAAAATAGAAACATATACCATTGGCTGGTTTACAGGGTGCTTTTTGTTAGATGCTAAAAGCCATTCTTTTCAATCAATCCCAAATGAGACCACTTGCGAGATTTCTACGCCACTGGAACATTGGCAGAGTCTTTGCATTTTTGTCTAAAGAAGAACTGAGCCCTTAATAAGGACTATAATGTTTTCTTTAGTAGAAATGTCCACTGAGAAACATTTGGTCTGATGAGCTCCCTTGTTCTTCTATGAGTTATGTCTGAGGGATCTCCAAAGTCTCACTGCTACTAGGAAAAATAAATAAATAAAAAGGGAGCTGGCGAATGACCATGCACTTCCTACTGAGACTGTAAATTGTCTGAATCATTGTAACACTGGATGTAATAACCTTGATAACAAATATAGCTATTTTAAAGAAGGCTTCCACAGTCCTGCTGTTTGTGATTAAATTACAATAGGTGATTCCCATGTATGAACATGGGAGTATAAATTGAAGTAGTTTTCACTGTGAGAAATACTTGAATGCTAGTACATCACACAGCTTTGGCAGTTTCCATTGTATGATCGAAAAGCGTTAATGGTTCTTTGGTAACCATATAAATTTTAAGCTGTAGTCACCCGATAGGGAATATTGTAATTTGTACATGTCAAGTTACCAGTGGTCCAGAGATGTGCCATAATGGTATTTGCCTGGTCAATGAGAGTTCAGATGTCCTATCACTCAGAGCAAGGTCCAATATCTAAACAGTATGCCTCCATCTGGTGCATAACCATGCCTCATTGTGATTATTTGTTCCAGGTATGATTTTGTGAGGAACATATTCATACCATTTAATTTGAAATGAAACACTAAAATTACCTTCCTGTCCAGTACTGTTAGATTATCATATTATTCTTTTTATCAGAGTTTGTCAGGTCTCACTGTAAGCACTTCAAAAGCAAATTGTTATGTCCGGTGTGTAAACACACACCGGTCGAATGAAGAAGGCAATCACAGGAATTTATTAAAAGAAGAAAATAGAGCAAAATCAGCAGGCAAATACGCAAACAGAAACAGGCAGGGTTCAGGTAATCGGCAAACCAGGCAGAGTCCAAGTAAACAAACAACGCAATTGGTAACCAGTATATCATAAAAAGAAGACACCCAGTACGGCTCACTAGGAAACCTTGGAACTGCTGGAGCTCTTACCAGGCTTGTAGGCATTCAGGCTCGTAGGTATTTAAAGACCTGTTTGTATTTATTGTACGTTTAACTGCACTGTATTGTATTGTTTTGCACTTTGTGTTTTGTGTTGCACCGTGATCCTGGAGGAACGCTATTTCGTTTTAATATGTACTTGAACAAAGCTAAAATGACAATAAAACCTCTCTGACTCTGACTAATAAGGGAAATGGCATCTGCTTGGTCATCCTTTGAGCCTGGACAACATTTCAAATGGAACCGTTCAAAGAAATATGGCCAATGTGATGCCAGGCATTCAAGTGTTTCAAAGATCCGTGATGACGATGAACAGTGGTCAGGTTCAACTCAGAACAGACCTCACCATGGGCAAACAATAATGTTGATCACATTCAGAGGTTGGCTTTTGGAAATACTGTAGATGGAGCAGTGTTGCCAGGGGTGAGGTGTCAATCTGCCAGTGCTTAACCCATACACCACACACTGTATCAAATTCATCTGCATTGCTGTCATACCAGAAGGAAGCCCCTTCTATAAAAACAGTTTATTAAAAACAAGCAGACTAAGGATGTGGACTATTCAAACCATGTCCTTTGGTCTGATGAGACTAAGATAAACTTATTTGGTTCAGATGGTGTCAATTATGACAGTTGTCTTGCCTACAGTCAAGCATGGTGGTGGGGACATCATGGTTTGGGGCTGCATGTGTGCTGCCGGCTGTGGGGATTGAATGCAAACTGTACTGTAACATACTAAAACAGAGCATGATCCAATGCCTTTGAAAAACTGGGCCGTTGGGCCAAATTCCAACATAATTACAAACCAAAACACACCTCCAAGATGACCACTGCCTTGTTAAAGAAATAGATGGGTAGATTTACTGGACTAACCGATCATGATTCCAAACCCACTGAGCATCTGTGGAGAAGCGCAAGGTGACGTTGTTATGGAGAAGTGGAAGAGGATTTCAGTGGCAGCTTGTGAAGCTCTAGTGAACTCTATGCCCAAGAGAGTTAAGGCAGTGCTGGACAATGATAGAGGCCACACAAAATATTGACACTTTGGGGTTAATTTGGCCACACTGTAATTTTGTTTTACTTGGGTGACATTCTTGAGAAAGAAAGCCACAGGATGCAGTTTACACACCACATTTCATCCACAATCATTTTAAACACTGGAACACCGCAGGGCTGTGTGCTCAGTCCAGTCCTTTTCACACTCTTTACACATAATTGCACCCCCATCCATGGCTCCAACACCTTTGTAAAATATGCTGATAACATTGTAATGATAGCCCCCATATCAAACAACGATGAGACTCTACCGAGAAGAGATTCACCACCTGGTACGCTGGTGCTCAGACAACAATTTAGTTCTGAATACCAGAAAAACTAAAGAGATCATCGTTGACTACAGGACAATTAAAAGAACTGCACATGCCCTCATTATTCCATTTTAATTAATTCAATTAATTAATAACTTAAAAAGTTCCCATTTTAAGCAGATCAGTAAGGGGGCTGGCGATTGTGCTAAACAAACAAATACATTAAGTATAAAAGTTTGCAAACTTCAAGAATCGCTGTAGATTCCCATACTGTTTACAGTTGTGGCCCCTCTGTCACCCACCACTCTTACCTTGTTCATGTCCATCAATACTCCTTGTGGGTTAATGATATAGGCCAGGAAACTGATCTGTCAGACGTAGAACTCAAAATTTTCAAGCTTCATTTTGAGGTCATTGAAAGTTCAACATTGCACCTCAAGGTAAAGAACTTTCTGAGAATCTAAAAAAAACAACTAACAATTGTTGCTCCACATGGATATGGCATAGTCTATAATAAGACAGGGTTAATTTGGCCATTTCTACTTAAGGGTTTACTCACTTTTGTTGCCAGCGGTTTAGACATTAATAGCTGTGTGTTTTAGTTATATAAATTTACACCGTTATACAAGCTGTACACTGAATAATTAACATTGTATTAAAGTGTAACATCTTCAGTGTTGTCCCATGAAAATATATAATGAAATAGTTAGAACATTTCTAAGGATATAATGTACTGTGTGTACTCACTTTTGTAAAGTATATGATCATTATACCATTGCTCTAATAATCTATATATTTCAACTAACTAATTACAAGGTTTATAAGAATCCCCTTTTTAAGATTATGAACAATAACCCATTTCAACTCAGGATCAATCCATCAATGCCATTGCAGCAAAATATGTTGTCAACCTGCAGAAGAAAAGGTTCATATTAATCTTCTTTGGTCTTCAAGATATGCACCAGTATCATGCTGCAGCATGAATCCTTCCTCACAAAGAATCAAATGAGCATTTCACTAGTGATCTCTCACCACCCCCCACCTCCACTCTGTACCAGCATATCTTTTTTTGTAGGGGAATTAAAATATTTAATCTAAGGCCATAGAAAATGACTGAGTAATGATATAAAGCAATGGTTCTCTAACCCTGGGGGGAGCTTACACTCTCCCGGGGGAGTGCAAGCACAGGACAGGGGGTGCAATCATGAAAGCTTATGGACTCACTAGCAAGTTTTACAGTCATACAGATTTTGCGCAATATTTTAAGTGTGTGCGAAAAAAAACCTGAATTGAAAGTCCATAATTCAAAAACACACCCAAATATCGCAAGAATAGTTTTACGCCAGGACAACTTGGAAATTTTGAGTGTTTTTTTTTCCGAATAGTCGGTGATGTACCATGATGTAATTGGAGGATCAAGTCACATGATTTTGTTCCACCTGATCAGACCAAAAACATACACATGATTTAATAATCAATAAAACTGAATGTAATCATTTTCTGTTAAAATTGTAATGTATATACAATACACACTGAATTTTATGGCACACTTCAACTGTGTGGTACACTTCAGCTTTGAGAGAAAATCTAAATAATAATGCTAATAACAAGATTCATTATTATTAAAAAATAATATTATTGCATAAAATATGTATTTGATACAGTAGAAAAACATAACTTAATATTGGGTATAGAAACCTGTTTGCCGAGGTCAGACGTTTCCTGTAGTTCTTGACCAAGTTTGCACACACTCCTTTATACAGATCTTCTCCAGATCTTTCAGGTTTCAGGGTTGTTGCTGAGTTTCAGCCTATTTCAAAGATTTTCTTTCTTATGTTTAGGTCATGCTCGTACTGAGGGAAGGAGCTTGTTGGCCAAGATCTCGCAAAACATAACCCCATCCATTCTTCCTTCAATATGGCACAGTCGTCCTGTCCCCTTTGCAGAAAATCACTCCCAAAGTATGATCTTTCCAACACATGCTTCATGATTGGGACAGTGTTCTTGGGGTTGTACTCATCCTTCTTCTTCCTCCAAACATGGTGTGTGGAGTTCATACCAAAAAGCTCTATTTTGGTCTTTTAGTCCTTTTCACATTCCTCCTCGGGATCATTGAGTTCATTGGTGAACTTTAAACGGGCCTTGACATTTGCTGACATGAGCAAGGGGACCTTGCGTGCCCTGCAGGATTTTAATCCATGACAGCGTAGTTGTGTAACTGTGGTCCCAACTCTCTTCAAATCATTGACCAGGACCTCCTGTCTAGTTTTGAACTGATTCCTGACCTTCAAAATCATCCTTACCCCACGAAGTGAGACCTTGCAAGTAAGTCCCAGACCATCGACAGTCATCTTGTGTTTCTTCCTTTTTAAAATAATTGCACCAAAAGTTATTCCCCTCTAACCAAACTGCTTGTCTATTGTCCTGTTGCCCATCCCAGCCTTGGGCAGGTCTACAGTTTTGTCCCTGGTGTCCTTGGACAGCTCTTTAGTCTTGAGCATGGTGGAGAGGTTGGAGTGAAATTGAATAAGTGTGTGGACAGATGTCTTTTATACAGGTAAATGTCTAACAGGTGCAGTTAATACAGATAATGAGTGCAGAATAGGAGGGCTTCTTAAAGAAAAATAACAGGTCTGTGAGAGCCATAATTCTTGCTGAATGGCAGGTAATCAAATTATTGCAATACAAGTTTCTACATAAATATTTAAAAATCACACAATGCGTTTTCTGGATTGTTTTTAGATTCTCTCTCTTACAATTGACATTTTGGATGGAAATTTGCACATAAATAATGCTGTAGATTCCCTCCATGTTGAAATGCAAGTGCTTGGACTACAACTGCTCAAAAAATTAGGGGATATTTCAAAATGAATATGAAGTTATTTTAAAAGAAGCATTTTTAAATTTTATTTCATTAAACAAGACCAGAAAAGCAAATGAAAAGTCAAAGGAAGTTGTTTGATACACAAATGAGATGCAAACTTAATTATAATGATTGAGTAGTAAGTGATATATTCATGTGGATGAACAGAAGCATGTCAAACTGGACGAGAGTGTCACACACTGACTGTTCACTAGGGTGTATAGTAACCTAAGATTGCCAAAACACACTAACAGTGATGGGGAATGGACAGGATCAGATTGTCCAGTAGTTCTTGTGGAATCCTCTTGTTGTTTCCATCTGATCCAGAATAGGGTACCACTGTAGGGTACAGGGCCTCATCTCTGTATCTGACAGCATTCTGCAATATATCTCTGATAAAATGTGGATTCTAACGTGTTCCTCGCTTACATCAGGGCAGTACATAAGGATTGTCAGGCTGCAAACTTAACCGTGGCTCATCAGAAAAGAGTGCAGTTGACCACTCATAATGGGTCCAATGATGATGCTCATTAACCCAAATTCTCCCAACACGATGGAGCTGCCTTCGTATGGATCCATCGTACAGTAGCAAAAATAAACTGTCCCTACAACCCTGTTGCATTGCTACCCCTGCTCCTTCATGCCAATAAGGTCAGGTTGCGATCATCTCTTACTGTTGTGGCAGATGGGGGTCCCTGCCCTAGTCTTGTTTGTTCTGCTCCAGTCTCTTCTGGAGATAAAGAGGCGTAAAGGGATTCCACAGTCTGCTAATCACGCTTTGGGATGTTCCAAGTGCTGTTGCTACTGTTTCTCTAAGCTTTGAATTCTAACAGATCGTGCTGCAGAGGCATTACAACGCCTGGGAAATCGGACGATGTGTCTTTATATAGTGCATTTTTACCAATTAAATCTGTGTTTAAAATGTTTTTGCATCTCATTTGTATCGTAAAACAACTTTCTTTGACTTGCTTTTCTGATTTTCTTGTTTAAAATCAAAATGAAATATTTGCTATTTTTTTAAGAAGTATATTTGTTTATGTGATAATGCTGGACATGGTCATAATTGAGCAGGACCACAAACTGCTTCTATCTGCCAAAGGGGGACTAGCAGGTCTGGCTAACGCTAATGCACCAGGCACTGGGCTCCAGAGCCACAGGCTCAGAGCTATATTAACACTGACACCAGTGCACTTGGACCCACACAGTACAATAACAAACCCTAAAGGATAGCATCTCAACACACACACACACACACACACACAGAGAAAAACCCATAACTACCACAGGTCACATAAACAAAGAAAGTAAGGACGAATGAGAAAGGCTTCGACCGGTAATAGAGTAGTCAGAGATAGACAAGGCAAAACCAGGAAGCTTGAAGAATGGAAATGAATGAGAATGACAATTGAAAGAGAAAGGGAATTAGGGAAAAGAAGTAAAGTACATCAGAGATGCAGGGTCAGGAGAAGACAGAACTAGCAGGGAAGACACATACTATACTAAAAAGGAAATAAATAGAAGGACAGCTAAGTGATAAAGGAAATGGATTAGCTACTAAGTGAGGGAGGAGGAAGTAAAAGAAAATCTGTCTCATGTCTGTCGATACCTGTGCCTCGTTCTCTTTCAGCAGTCTGCGTGTGCGAACTCCACCTGGGTCGTCGGTTAAATTCAGCATCACCACGCTCTTCTTTTCCCAGCCAATAAAAGAGCCATCTGTCAAACCCTCTACCACAGAAAGAAAGTCCTGGTAGCCATGGTGACGAGTGGACACAACAGAGAAGGCTGTCCAATCGTACTCCTCCAGCACCTCAAAGATCACTTCCAGTTGGAGAGAAGTGGAGGTGCTGAACTGGAGGAAGATAGAGCCGCTCTCCTGCATAGAGATCAAATAAATAACTACATTTGCCATACTCCAATTCTGTTCATTTTCTATACTACAATTAACTCCAGGATGATATAGCTGATGGCAATGTAATTATTGGGGGGATTTCCCTTGACTACTGTCTCTTCATTTCCAATTTTCATCATCATGGAAATTAAATTTCCCTCAAAGTGTTTCTGAAATATGCACCCATTGCAGAAACCAGCTGTAGCTGTGAAATAGTTTAAAATTTAGAGAGACACACAGGGTTCGTGTTATAGAAACCAGGCTATATGCAAGCAACAGCTAACCCTCCAGAGTAAACCATTTTAAATATATATTTGCAAGCACAAAATATTACATTTCCTTATGACTTTGTTTTAACCATGTTTTGTCTGGAAAAGACAACAGCTATTACATAGCAGCATAACAGTTTTACACCTGATTTAGCCCTGATTCTCAGTCTGGCAGAGTCTGTGCTCATTGGTGCTAGTCTGCAGATTTTTGGCCTCCCAATAGCATATCAGACCAGTCAATCATATCAAATGTTTGAAAATGTTTTTATTTATTTTTTACCAGACTCTTCAGAGGAATCTAGTAGTGTGTACTGGTTCACAATTCAATTTAAACAGGTTAAGGCAACAGATAATGAAATCTTACCCAAAAAGTAAACCATGTTTTTACTGTGTGTTTAAATATGTTGCAATGGTCCTCAACATTTTTACCACATTCAAAATTTTACCATTTTGATCTGAAAGAAACAAAAATGTTAACAACCAATGTGTATGTGTGTGTGTGTGTGTGTGTGTGTGTGTCTGTCTCTCTCGGCTTCTTGTCTCCCCAATTTATTACGTTTTATTTATTATGTATTACATTAGGAGACCTCCCACAAGGACCTCCCACTGAGGACTCATTTTACAATCTAGTTGTTTTATAATTTGGTTTATTTATTTTATTATTAATTTAAATTGTATGATTAATTTGTTATTGATTTAAATTATTTACCTAATTTTGCTATAATTTAATATACGTTTTTATTCAATTATAAGAATTTATTTAATTAACATATAGGCCACCCATGGAGAATGAGTCCCCTGTTGAGTCTTGGTCCTCCCGAGGTTTCTTCCTACCACTTTCAGGGAGTTTTTCCTTGTCACTGTCGCCCTAGGCTTGCTCAATTTGGGACTGGTCTTTTAAGATAATGTAATATTGTAAAGCTGCTTTGAGACAATGGACCATTGTAAAAAGCGCTATATAAATAAAATTGAATTGAACTTACGTTTTGAACAACCTGTTTCTGGCTGTGCTCATTACACACGCATTTCTTGCACCAATTTCAGACCCTTTCTTTCTGACATTAGCAGTTTTTGAATCTGCTGCACAACTGCTGGACAATGTTTTGTCCTAGATTCTTCTGAACTTTAGTGTTTAGTCCTTTGGTGGTTTCCTCATGTAAACTATCACATCTTATGTGCAGCAGGTGTGAGCATCACAAACCCAGAAGATCTAGAGACTGTACTGTAGTTGTCAACTAGGTTAATTTGTTGAAACACACACACACACAGGCACGCACATGCACACACGCACACGCAATACAGTGGAGCCTCATATTCTTTATTTGACCTATTTGAACAATACACAGTATGTTCCAGATGTTTTTAAGTTTGGATCTCAAATGTAAATTTAAAGGCTTTATTAATTGTAACTGTACTTACATAAATCAGACTTTACAGATTAAAAAAACCTCACAATTTACCTTACCTTACCAACAACTGATGATATTTCATTATAAATGCATGTGGGTCATTTTTGATTCACTTGTATAAAAGAGTAGTTTTGAATACAAAAAACAACAATTTATTTAAATCAGTAAAAGGAAAAAAATGAAATTGCATAACATTTAGTAATACCTAAACTAACTAATAATAACAACTTAAATTTATTTTTTAAAATAAACACAGGGTTATTTTATACACCCATATGCATCAAGGGGTACTTCACAATGGACACTACAAAATCCTTTTACATGGCTTTTGACTGCACAGACATACAGTGCATCCGGAAAGTATTCACAGCGCTTCACTTTTTCCACATTTTGTTACGTTACAGCCTTATTCCAAA
>JAVSBV010119028.1:0-19583 GCA_033117975.1 Parotocinclus spilosoma | reverse complement strand
AGAGAGACAGAAACAGAGAGAGAGAGAGAGAGAGAGAGAGAGAGAGAGAGAGAGAGAGAGAGAGAGAGAGACAGATACACTGAGAGAGAGACAGAAAGAAAGACATACAGAGAGTGATACAGATTGGAATTTTAGAGAAATAAAAATCAGGAAAACAGAAATGTTATGGGTTGAGAGTTAATTATTGGTAGCAACCATTCAATTTCTGATCCTAAAGCTCAGAGTTAGAGCCTAAAGTAGAGTTCAGCCATGTTTGCCCCAAAAGTAGATCCGATTTAAGTCAAGTTTAAGTTTGACCTGTTTGAGCATAGATCTGCTTACGTTTCAGAATCTATCAAAATATTCACACAGGTAACTCTGTTCACTCACCTCCTATGAACTGTTCGTATCTGCATTCTTTTCTATTCATATTTATAGTCACTCTGAGGGACAGTGAAAGCCGGGACTGAATAAGTAGCTCTGTCTGGGTTCAGGCCCAGCGAGTTTTTGGCCTGCAGTGACCATGCCTCGAGCCTTTTATTAATCTAGAGGAGTGGCTGAGGGGAGCATTAATATTTATACTGAAGACATTAATTATAACGTGACTTGATATATAATGTAGCAATAAGATTAGGTTGTTAGAGAATTTTCGTGTCCTACAACCAAACTGTTTCAGATTGTACTCTCACAGTTTCACCAAAACAACATTAAGGCAGTACAGAACTCTACTGACCTGACTTCATGCATATACTTTAATG
This sequence comes from Parotocinclus spilosoma, assembly GCA_033117975.1. NCBI lineage: Eukaryota > Metazoa > Chordata > Actinopteri > Siluriformes > Loricariidae > Parotocinclus > Parotocinclus spilosoma. The sequence goes on along the minus strand of JAVSBV010119028.1, from coordinate 18,846 downwards.
CCGAGTGTAATCGTGTGTTCCGTGAAAGTTGTCATTGCACCTGCTTTTATGTCATTAGGTTGAGTCAGATCTTTTAAATAGACAAACCTTACCTTGCAGGATACAAACCAGGGAGGCTTAGTTGTGGGAACCAGTGCTGTGAACTAATCAAACCTGGTTCCCACCTCTGACAAGGTGATGCAACTCTTAGATTCTTTCACAGGATGTGTGGCAGTGCCACACTTAGAGGGAATGCACTGTGCAAAACTCTCAGGCCACCAGTAGATTTGTTGTTTTAGTGGTATAGTGACCATGAGTAATATATTGCTGATAATTGGACCCTAAAACATGTAAACTTGGATTTGTCACTCCTTAATAGGGATATGTGGTATTGACAAAAATTGTCATCATGTAACTCGTGACAGCGTTTATGTCTTGCCATCTGTTGCGTCGCTTGCTGTAAGGTCTTTTTTTTTGCAGAATGATTCTACTGAGGTATGCTGAGTGTGTTTTTGTGCTAGTACCTTGGCTGGTTTAAACCTGATATGTACATCTGACTCCCGAAGTTATAATGTCATAATATTCATATTCTGCAAAGCGCTTAATTTGAAGTTGTAGAGCTGTATTTAATAGTAACCAGTTTCTGACATAGTTTGCAGATTGCTGTCTTTAGATCAACATCCATCTTTTTAAAGCTATGCCAATTCTAGCAATTAAATCTAACGACCTACACTGCAATTTTATTTTCAGAGCACAGTGATGTAAAGTATAGCACATTAAATTCCTTCTCTGGTAAGCTGCAATGAGCAAGGTCCCTAATCCACATTTTCTATATAAGATGTATAATTAAATAAACATATACAAACATATACAGAATATATATAAAATGTATTCAGTGCAATAATTTACACAGCAAAAATGTTGGGAAATGGTACTCTAAGTGATTGTACAATGTTTTATTAATTACGCAAACAACTAAAAATGCATTTAGAAATGTCCAGTCGTGTCATGTATGACCAGCTCCGGCTCAGACAGGTTGTATTTTCAGCGTGCAGTCTTAAGCCAAACTTAATTGATTTTGAATTCATTCATTTTTAATTGGTGAACTTTTTTTCAATTTTCACCTCCTCCACCACCTGGTACCCCATCTGGATTTAATCGTGCGTTGAATCTAATAGGAACACTCTGTCTGACAGTCTGTGTGTTGGTACAGCTCTGTAGCAACATAGCATGATTTACTAACATTTTAAGCAATGCAATGCATGTTCATGTATACTAACTAGAAAACCTTGGAGTCACCATGGATCAAATCCTTCTCCATCTCATGCATTTAGACTAGGAATTGAACCCAGGCAATATTTCTAGTATAGATATGCTTTCATTTCTGTGTGGACATATGTTTTCTTTCATCATTGCCTCTCCACATTTCCACTTGAAAACTCCAATTCTAGATTGCATCGACAAAAACTGAAATGAGACTGAGTTTGACATGGGCATCCTTGTTTTTATTGGAGACCTATGCTTGCTCTTCAGTGTCTGATCGGATAGTATTTTTATAATCTTTTTTTTAATAGTCTGCCCCATTGTGCTGGACCTCAAGTGGCTATTTTGTGGCACTCCAAAGGTACCCAACAGACAGGACAGTGAACAATTGTTGGATGGACACTGAGAAGTGATGCACATATAATGAATGTAGGGAATAGAAGCTGTTTTCCTCAGGGCTAGGAGCCTGACAGTTTCTTTGATCAGCCCAAATATACTTCAGACCACATGCTAGCGGCACCGCTGGGCTCTGGGTTAAAATCAAATAGGGCTTCTATCTACTGGTCCCCAGGTTGCTGCAGAACACTTGACAAGAGTGTCAAGTCCAGCTGAATTCTTGAATAGGTGTTGACACTCTCCGTATCAGAAATGACTTGGTCTGAACCTGCTATTAAGATTCCAAGTGAGCAATGTGAGCAAAGGAACTGAGTCAGGCTGAATCAGTTTGTACAAATGCTTAGCTCTCCAGTTGCTCTGTTGTTATGCTTTGCTTGCTTGGAGCAGTGATGCAGCAGGCCTTGAGTAATATGTCTCTTCCAGCTTTACTTCTTTAGTATTGAGTCGAGCACAATCAGATGCCTGATGAATGCCAGCCTCTTACTGGAGAGCCAATAAAAAAAGAACAAATAAATAAAAAAACAAACACACCAATGGGAGAGGCTAAATTAATGGGCACATCAGGGCAAGCTGACTACCTCGTGCTCTTACTCTGATTAAACAGGAACCATCAGAGAGGAAGAGGCCATTACAGATTGATTATATTGATTATATTCCTGTCACTAGAGAAAGACGTGGCAGCGAGGATCTTCTACACATTCAGTCTTTACATCCACACCTTTGGCCAGAAAACAAAACACAAAAACAACATATTCAGTTGTTTACTACTCTGCTATTTCAGGCTGGAAATGCAGACTAATATAATCCCTCAGCGTAGACATGCGCCAACTCCATGCTCAGCTTACACTTGTTTTATGGTTAAAGTAAAGGAAAGGGTAATTGATGTCTGGGGTGATTTCGCACCAAATTAATGGGGTTCTAAAGCCATTCGTTTGGATAGAAGGCCCTTTGATGCAAGTCATTTATATGAATATGTATTTGTTTATTTAATATGAGGTAGAACAGATAATAAAGATATTAGTAGTTGTGGCAGCACCAATGGTTTGAACCCCTGACCTGCCTCCCCTCCCTCATACCCAACTGTGTAGCCCCATGGCAACAAAAGGCATTGCCAGGCGCCATGAGTGGTGCCTCCCAGGCACTTACCATTATTAGGTACACACATGTTACAACTGGATCAGATGCAGTGCTGCTGGAGGCCAGTTTGTCTTAAGCATTCTCTAATATATCATCAGGGCTCACAGGATGCTGGTGGCTGAATGTTTTAGTTTTGTAGACTATTTTTAATCCAGCAGTGACACAGGTGTTTAAAGACTCCAGCAGCACTACTGTGGCTGATGCTCTCATAGCAGCACAACACACACTCAAACATCACAATATCAGTGTCGCTAAAACATGTAATTTTCTTAATAAGGTGATTGGTGAGTATAAAACGACTTAAAAATATCTCATTCCCATTCTAAGGATGAAGCCTATATTTCAGTAATGCATTATATATATTTTTAAAATTTCCTTAACCTCAGTGATGAAGGAGAGATGCTCAATTTTAAATGAATAAAGAATAGAAATCTGGACAGAATATGCATGTTGTTTGCTTCATGAGTTAGGAAAATGAACATTACGAGTGTGAAAATGGACACAGATGGACTTTGTCAGCCTTTAACGGTTAGAGTGCATTTTAGTGCTACATATTATCACATTGACCATGTTTGGCTCATTATAAGGGGTAATGGGGCTTGATATGAGGCGCGTTCATGTGTGCACGTCATAAGTACGCTTATGATGTATTAAGAGGAAGCTGCATGGAGGCGTGTTTGCATCTGATTAGTTTTGGAAACTGTTTACAATTTAAAGCTGTTTAACGTCTTAAAGTTAGCTCACTTTAACAGCCAATGTCTAATTCTTTTAATTCTAATAAGTTATGATAGAAAATTCTAATAGTAATCATAATCTGTTTTTAACTCCAGATCTTATGGACATAAACAGACTCAACATTGTAAACAGCAAAGACATTGTACGGTGCTGCTGGATTGATGATTTTACAGTATACAGTTGTGGCCAGATGTTTTGAGAATGGCACCAAGTTTGGTTTTTACAAAGTTTGCTGCATCAGTTTTTAAGGTGGCAATTCGTATGAATCCTAGATTGTGAAGAGGGATTAGATGAATTTTAATTCATTGAAAAAAAGTTATTCTCTGCCATGAAAATGAATTGATCACAAAATTACTGAATTCCATCCACTGCATTTTAGTCCTACCAAATAGCCGTCATTTCAGTGATGATCTCGATAGCTCAGGAGAAAAGATAAATCAGGACAAGACAGCTGATATCACTCTGCCATGTTGATTAGAAGAGCATACTGGTTGCTTTATTAGGGTAGTGGTGCTTTTACACCTCTGCATGATGACTGATTATGCAAAAATGGTTTGCAATGATTCAAGATTTTGGCCAGAAGCTGAGATTTAGCATTAGGGAAAACATCTTAAAGAACAACACTGTAAATATTAAATTATGTTGCTTAAACTGGATGCATATGTCAATAAAAAGTAAGCAAAAACACATGAAATGCTTATAATAATACAGTATGCTTCATTATACCTTACAAACATCTGATAAAATCTATAAAAAATATTGAGACAGCAAACATTGTGTATCTATATCCTGTTATTATGGACAGTTTTGCATCAGTGTGTGTGTGTGTGTGGGGGGGGGGTGTAGGTGTGGGTGTGGGTGTGTGTTGGGTGTGTGAGCTTGAAACACTTCTTTAAACATTTCACATCTCTTTAGTATGGGAGGTATGCCTAATGTGACATATGATTGCCCCCTCTGGTGTTCATAAATTCAATTGCATTAGATGTCCGTAAAGAGAACACACACCGTTTCTTCACAAGGCACTTTGTGACATTTTTGCATAATGATGAATTGTCATCATGTATAATTTCTATCTAATAATTACCATATTTTACTAAGTAGCTATTACAGATTTTTATTTTACATTGTACTTTCTGAAATTATTGTCAATTTCCAAAAATTCACAATTATTTGGTTTCACGACTACACCTGTTTTGCAGGCGGAACAGTGGTGCATGTGGTTGGTGGAGTCCCTGCTTTGGTCCCCACCTTGGACCTTAAATGTCTTTGTCGATGTAAGCATCATGTCTGTAAGGGTTTACTCTTGGTACTCTACTTTCTATAAGGTTCCAAAGCCGTGCATTAGTCAACTGATGCTGATGTGGCATCAAATAAAACTAACAAACACCTGTTCTGCACTCCATGCTTCATGGAATGGGTTTTTATGATCAAGCAGCTGCATCCAAGCCATACATCACCAAGTGCAATGCAAAGCATCGGATGCAGAGTAGAGCAGTAGGCACGTTCTCTGGAGTGAGGAATCGCCCTTCTCCATCTGGCAATGTGATGGACGAGTCTGGGTTTTGCGGTTGCCAGGAGAACGCTACTTGTCTGACTGCATTGTGCCAAGTGTAAAGTTTGGTGTGGGGTTATGGTGTGGAGCTGGGCTTGGCCCCTTAGTTCCAGTAAAAGGAACTCTGAATGCTAAGATATTTTGGACAATTCCATGCTCCCAACTTTGAGGGGACAGTTTGGAGCTGGCCCCTTCCTCTTCCAACATGACTGTGCACCAGTGCAAAAAGCAAGGTCCATAAAGACATGAATGGCAGAGTCTGGTGTGGATGAACTTGTCTGGCCTGCACAGACTTCTGACCTTAACCCGACAGAACACTTTTGGGATGAATCAGTATGTGACCTCATAAATGCCCTTCTGGAGGAATGGTCAAAATCCCCATAAACACACTCCTAAACCTTGTGGACAGCCTTCCCAAAAGAGTTGAAGCTGAACCTGCAGAGGGTAGACCAACATCATATTAAACGCTATGGGTTAGGAATGGGACGTCACTTAAGCTCATATGTGAGTCAAGGCAGGTGAGCAAATACTTTTGACAATATACTGTATATTAATACTAAACTTACTTAGTACTAAGGATCCTATACAACCAAAAACTTGCTCTATTAAAACTTAATTATTATTAGATTATTATTAGATTATTAGATTATTATTAATATTAGAATATGGTCTGGTGTATTGAAGGTGGGCTGGGTTACATGGGTTGTACATCAAAGGAATTCCTAACATTACACCCATGTTTATATTATCATAACATAATATCATGTAAATGAACGATTTAACACAGCAGTGCAGTGGCAGTGTGCAGATAACAAACGGGTTATATCCACTTGGATATGATAACTTTGCCCATGGGTGATAATTAAAGCAGCCATGCAGATTAGTAATCATTTAATTGCTTAATTGAGGGCAGCGCTGATTAAGCCACTGATCCACTGACCTGAAGGTCGAGACTCCAAATCCTGCTCAAAAATTGACACTGTGGGCTTTTAAACAAATATGCTTGGATTGTATCGTGTCAGATTTTATCAGGTGTTATTTGCTCAAACAAGGGCATTCGCTAATTGCTGTACGTGCAGTTTTGGCATGTAGATGACATTTTAGGAATTTGTTGCTGTATTGTAAGTATAATAACGATTGAAAATCACAAACTTGTCTATAAGGTATGAAAAAAATATATTTTTTTAATGCAGGAGCTGGAACATCGCAGTAGCAAACACATAAAATTTAGGATTATTCGAGAACTGATGGGTAGAATTTATGAAGTTGTGCAAAAAGTGAATTAATTAGTGTCTGGCTTAAGATACTTTTTGTCCAACTTCTGCCACTGCTACCCTATATAGTGTTCCACACAGAACAGTTTATGAGATGATCAGTGAGTGAATCTGTTCTCATTGGATTTTCAACTAAGGTGTAACACTTTCTGCTAATAAAACAGTTATTAAAGAATTCTTATATTTAGGATTTAAGTCGTCATATATTTTTATATAGCGCTTTGTACAAGATATTATTTTCTCAAATCAGCTTTACAGTATTTGATGTTGTTCTATGGCCAATCCCAAACTGAGCAAGCCTAGGGTGACAGTAAATCCTTGGAAGAACCAAGCCTCAAAAAGTGATCTGTCCTTCCTGGGTGGCTTAGATGATTATTGTAATAATTAAGTTTGTATTCATTTACATTTGCAGCATTTAGCAGACGCCCTTATCCAGAGTGACTTGCAAATAATAGTCTTACAATTCAAGCAATGATGAGTTAAGTGCTTTGTTTGAGGACCCAACTGTTTGACCCAGCGGCTTGACAGATGTGGGATTTGTAGCCTAGTAGATAAGATACTGGACTAAGGACCAGAAGGTTCAGGGTTCAAACCCACTGTTGGGTCCTTGAGCAAGGCCCTTAACCCACAATAGCTTTGACTGTAAGACTGTATCAACTGTAAGTCGCTCTGGATAAGAGCGTCTGCTAAATTCAGTAAATGTAAATAAACACAATAGTAATAACAATAATAAAACTACTAAAACAATAACAATTAAATAACATATTGTAAAAATATGCACATTGGCTATTATTTCATCTCATACACAATCAATATTGAGTCCTCAGAAGGAAAGTCCTTAAAGGCAACAAACATTTTGCTTTGATTGGATGCAAACTTTCTACTAACTGGTTTGTAGAACTGGTGAAACTTGACCCACATGTTATATGACCTTGTATGCCATCATTAACAGTTTGCTTATCCTGCTGATAAGCCTCAGATCAGCACCTCCCTGTGTTGCGAAGGCTCCAGTGGGTGATGACAAATTGCTGAGACTATCGAGTGGACGCTTTGCTCTGTGGGACTCTGAGGATTGGCACGTTGATCCATAGCCAAACCTCTATTAGACAAGGCTTATTTAAATAAATGGCGATGGTTTACTCTGTAGACACGCGCCGTGGTGGGTCATTGTCTCTACGGGGTGGCGAGCAGGGTCAGCTCTCCTGAAAGCAGTCTGTACATGTACAAGACTAATCACCCGCATTAACAATGTCAGAGAGCTGGTGTGAGTGCTTGAGAGAATGTGCGACAGCGAAAAGAGGCGGAGAGGAAATGTGCTTGACTTGCTCTTTGACCAGAGTGTGCAGCTGTCCAAATAACTATTAACATTTTAATAGAAACTAATTGGGATGAGAGAGTGGAATGTGGGTTTAAGTAAATGAGAGAACAGGTTTAAATCAATAGGCTCATTCAAGGGTCATGGGAAGCGTTTACCTCTAAGAAACCTGTTAAAGGTTTATTTTAGCCAGCTTACTTACTTTTGCAGGTAGGCACCATTTAACCATCTCATTACATTCTGAGCAAAAGGTACGTAAATGAGTCAGAGATAATGCTGAAAACAACAGTGGAACCCTACCATTTACACCACATCCTTAATGCCACTGTATTTTCAAATAGGGAAAATCACAATAATAATAGGAAATGCAGAAATGTACTTTTATACAGCACTTAAGAGGATGGTATGATACTTTAGTCTGATGGTAGCCAAAAAAACTTGACAGACAGTGTTACAAGAAACAAAGCGGATCAGCCAAATGAAACGAGGTAATGTATGTAATGGTAAGAACGAATATAAACGTACTGAGGGAAATGTACTACTTATAATAGGACAGGTACATGCAATTATAAATGCAATTTACTGCTTGTTACAAACATAAGATAAGACAAAGATAGGTTGTACACACAAAGTTTACAAACACAACAACCATGTTAGAACAGTCTGTAGTCCAAAGTGAAGCTAATGAGCACATAACCAGTAAAGTAGTCACATCAGTTCAGTACGGCTAACAATTAAGCAAATAAAGGCATAGTTTAGTAGCCATGCAGTGGAGATATGGTGGAACCTAAACTCAACTCTCAAATTTACAAAGCCTTAACTGCTGAGCAATCACTGTCTGGGACTGTGGTGGCCTAGTGTTTGGACTATGGACCGGAAGGTCTAGGGCTCAAATCCCACCTCTGCCACAGTTGTGTCCCTAAAGAAAGGTCCTTAACCCATAATTGCTTTGGATTGTAAGACTTTATTCATTAGAAGAGTGCTCTGGATAAGAGCAAGATGTCTTCAACTGCATTTTACTGGTAAGCTTTTGTAGATTATTTAACATAACAGTAATGACCTTCCACAAGACATTTTTTTAGATTTAATGGGGTAGCTCTACAACCAAGGTTCCATCAGGTTGCGCATTAATGACGTGTTGTGGCTAAACCAGTCAATCCTGCAAATTGTTGAATAGTTTTCCACTAGGATAAACATGATGACTTGAAAACTTGGTGATTAAGGATAAAAATCAATAGGTCAAGTGTTCAAATGACAGCTCTGTAATGCTGTCACTTTTGGGTCCTTAAAGAAGATTCTCCAACTTTAAATGTGAGGGGCTCTGATCTGGCAAAAAACAGGCTTTTCGAAAGGTGAATTTTGAGGGGTGGCTTTTACTTCTCCACTTTTTTTTTTTTTACAAAGCAAATTGTGAACTGGGTAAATTGTCTGTGTTCTTCATAATTCTTTGGGTTTTTTGTTTGGAATGGGTACTTGACAGAATAATGAAAGTTATGAGTCTTTTTTTATTCATTAAATGAATGGTGGGGACACTTCACTGTCACTTTAATATATCAGGCGCTTCCTGACGGTGTAGATGTCGAGCTGTGGCCAGTTGAGGTTGAAGAGTATCTGTCTTTTCAAAAGTGGGATTTTTGAAAGGGTACTGATTTTTTTTTTGCCTTCAACTGGCCATGGCTCTGTGCCTGACCTGGCGAGAAGCGCCTGCTTTTTTTCCAGAGCCCAATGTTTAGCTCAGCGTAAGTCACTCTAGATAAGGTAATTCATTGAATGCTGTAACACACCATCTCTGAATATACAGTACTTTGCAAAAGTATTAGTACACAATTACATTTTGTTGTTTTACCAATGCTAATTACCATGCATCATAGTGTCTACGATTTGACGCTAAAATTTAAAACTTTGATTCCAGTACTGTGAGCTTCAGAATATCTGTAGAAGGTTTGCTTTAAAAAATTGCTTCGGTTATAAATTTGTATTGGTTGTTTAAGTCCTTCTGGTCTGCTAAATGACTAAATGTAAATAAATATTATTACAGTCAGGGCGGAATTTCCTTAAACATGTTCTAGCCGCATTTGTTATATGCACTAATACACCAGCAATCTAATTTACATGTAGTTTTAAGGGTACATTATTATATCCAATTATTCTAAAAATGGTGTGCAAAAGTCCACCATGATCCACTGTCCCTTGCCACTTGCCCCTTTGCTGTGCCTGCTTAAAACTGGTTGTATAGGGAAATAAACTTAGTTTAGAATATGCATTTTTAATTAATCACTATGGTGCTGCAGCAGCAGCAATTGGAAGCCAAGCACATACGGCAAGGCCTTCAATCTGTAAAGGTTCGATACGGTTTTGTTTTTTCCCTATTCCAGTCAAATAAAAGCCACAATTAATAGCTATTTGAAGAGCAAGCTCAATTGACTTAACAAGTGGAATCAGATGTAGCTGCCTACCTGGTTGGAATAAAAAACCCGAAACTACAGTTGCGTGGATAAGATAAAAAGCCTGGTTATTGATATAGATAGTACATAGTTCAAGCCAAGTTAGGTCAAATGTATTTACACTGCTCATGAAAACAGGGGGATATTTAATTATGGAATAATTAAATTTTTTTATTAGCAGTACATATATAATGTTATGGAGCATTTTCTCAAAGCAACTTTACAGCTGCAAGCCTAGGGTGACAGGGGGGACAAAAAAAACCTTTAAATGTTATAAAGAAGAAAATTTAAGACTCAGAAGGAACGGGAATTAACATCCTTGAGCAGTGAGTGAAATGTTACCTAATAAGTTTATAGAAGTACTTTAAATACACAGAAGCTAAATGTTTTTTTTTTTTTTTTTATAAACGACAGACCATGACAAAAATACAACAAATAAAATAAAAACTTTTAATGTATAGACTGATAAATTGAAGATGGTACAATATTCTAATAAAATACAGAATATAAATTTAGGAATATAAGGAAAAAAATGTATATATGATATTAAATTTAGTAACGTAGAGAATGATTTCTAAGGGAACTGGAGGTGATTATAATTCTGTTCATATTCAGCCTTCCAGTTAACATTTAAAGTAGGGTCGAGTCAGAGCTCACAAAGAATGAGGCAAACCATTTTCTGGATCCAATTTCCAAAATCCAAAATCATTTTTACTAGATCCGATAGGCCTAGATCAAATATTTGAATAAAGACTAACCCCTAATGATCCCTAAACATGCAGTTGTTTTCCTAGTAAACTAAATCACAACTTCAATGATTCTAATCAAAGCACCTTGTACCTTCAGAGACACGAGCTTGGCTCGACTGGATCCTCTACGTAAGATGAAAGGCTGACAAGAATCAAGACTCTTCTCTGTTCTGGCACCCAGGTGGTGGAATTAACTTCCACTGAATGTTCGAATGGCTAAGTGTCTTGCTGTCTTCAAGCACCAACTAAAAAATCACCTTTTCAATCAGCACTTAAGTGAAGACTGAACATGCAAAAAAACACAACCAAAAAACAAGCTTTTCTTGTGCGTGTTGTTGATTTGACCTAAATCAGATGTCATTCCGATTGAATGCATTTCCACTGCTCCTATGTAGATGTATACTCAGTACTGCCTATGTTAGGGTTGATTTGAGCGAAATAGTTCTGAAAAGACAGAAAGAGAGACACCAGGATGGGAATCTTAGTATTGATGTTTTGCCAGTAGCAATAAAGCTGTAAAAAGTGAGGCATTACGGTGATTAAATTACCTCTCTTCTTATCGCATTACAGTTGCTTATTTCTAAGCATAATTTACATTTAGAAGTGTTATAATAAACTTCCTCTGTATGTTGACTGTTTAGTCTATACATTTCACGGAAGAAATTAGTCTTTCTGAAGTGTGGTATTATTTGAAGCAGCTGAAACAACAAATGTGTTAAATCTTTTGATACCTGGTGCCATAATGGGGAACACCTGATAAACTCCATATAAACACTGATTTGAAATTGATCCTTGTTTTTTTTTTTTTTTTTTAAATATATGATTAAAAAACAGCAATAAAAAACTTATGCTAGTTGTTATCCTTATATTTTGTAGTTGGTGGTTAAATTAATGAGTAGTAATATTTAGTAAGATCTTTCCAGGAACAAATGGATAAATGAATTTACATTACATTTGTATAAGTAGTAATTTGTAAATATTTTTTTTTTTACCCAAAATTGGTTGACAGCTGTAAATTATGGTTACATACACTATAGACAAAAGTGTGTGGACACCACGAGTAATTGAATGTAGTTCCCCATCCACATTTGTTGCTATAACAGCCCTTGTTGTTCTTCTAAAAGGGGTTTCCTCTAGAATATGAAACACGACTGCAAGGTCGGCTTCTGATGTTATACTATAAGCACCAGGCTCACATTTAGCATTCCAGAGCATCGTAAGACATCTGACAGGGTTGAGGTCAAGATTGTGTTCAAGCCAAAGTCACAATAAAAGTTGGCAAACCAGTTCTATACGGGTTTTTTTTTTTAAGAACAGGGGGGCAGACGGTTGATGAACAGATTTGTTGGAAATAGAAACATATAAATGTGTCCTTTTCAAGTCCCTGGGATATCAGTACAACCCATTGTACTGCTACTGTTTGTCTATGTAGAATCCACAAATGCATTCTTAATATTATAAATGTGTTACAAGTGAGTAAAATAATTACTCACCCAAGTGTATATTCACAATATCATATGTAAGTGTTTTATTTACTTTATCTGTCAAATCATACATCTTTAAATTATACTCAGATTTTACCCTATCATAATAATGGCACCCTGTGCAGCTGACCAGCCCAGTCAGAATGAAAAGTAAACTGACTTAAGAGTATAGTCTGCTGTCACTGTTAATGTCAAGTGTCAGACTTTTGATGTACATTTACGTTTCCTATTCAAGACATTGAACGTCATTGTTTCTGCACTATGTCTAGACTGTCAAATAAGAGTCAGTGAGGATGTTTACAATGCCACACCCACCATAATCAAACTCACACTAAGAAATGTCTGATAATTGTCACACCTGGCTCCATTTCACATCCCAACTATCTGAAGCTATTTTGCTACATGCTCTAACTCTCGCATCAGGCTTTACAGCATATTATATAGGGAATAATAGAAAATCCACTCGGCCTGGCTGTGTGTGTGTGTGTGTGTGTGTGTGTGTGTGTGGGTGAGAGAGACTGGGTGAGAAATTACCTGTAGAATAGAACAAGGCTCTCTGTGCTAAAAGGTCATAAATTCGCTTCATTAAGCTTGTCCACTTCTCTTTGCCATTCTGCAGTGGAGAGAAAGTGGCATGTGGTGCCACCTAATTTACCAGTGTGGTAACTTGTATACCACTTATATTTTTAAAAGAAGCTCACAGTGCTGCTATGAACACACATCACTCATCGTCAAACCAGCTTTTCCACTAGCCAACATTTATTATTTATTATTAAGTCATACATTTTAATTCCCTAAATTCTAAAAAAAAATCTGAAAAACTTGCTTAAACTTTATATTGTTAAATGGAATTCAACTTTGAGAGTGTGTGACTCGGCATAGTGGTAGCAAGAAACGTCTCAATCAGTGTCTTACCTCTACCGACAGCCTCCATTTATCTTGTCAGAAGTAAGAAAGCAGTTTTGAAGTGTTTTCACAATTGGTTCACAGTTTTAACTGAACCAAACACAACTCATATCAATTCATACTCATGTTCACATTATAATTGATCTTTTCTTTTTGGTCCTCTTTAGCAGTAATGCGATTTCCCACTATTTGATCATACAATAACACCTGTGTAACATGAAATGGGAAGTGCAGAATTATTTTATGTTGCTTTTTATGAGTCAAATAAGAAGATAGACAGTGTGATATAAAATACCAAAAATATATAATAATAATAATAAAACAAACATAAAGCAGTAATGATCTTTATCATAATAATTTAAATATCAACACATGTAACACAGAGAAGAATGGTTTTATAAATTCCCTTCATAAAGAAATCAAGATTTTTTTTCAGAATAGTAAATCATGGTTTTAAAAGGAGTTATAATAGCTAGTAGTTTAAATAATTCTTCTAAAAGGAAAAAAATAACTATATTAGTATAATAATGCTATTATTTCAAACTCTTGCACAGAAGTTTAAAATGAAAAACGTGTGATAATCATTGGATATTAGTGATCAGTCAAACAGCACAACTCAATGAAATTATTAGCACTAGCGATTTTGCACAAAACTGAACTTGTGTGTCCAGTAGCTGAAGTATCCTAAGCAGGACAAATCCCATTACGTCTCCCATACTTCAAACAACAAGTTAAGTGATCTGGAGCAGTTTTACTTTTACAAGTTACAAATCAAGGGCCCATCAAACGAATGTACTGTGACCTTCTCTGGAGGTGGTCTCAGTTTGGTTTATTTTGGGAGCATTTTATAGGAGTCTTCATTTGCCTGATGTGTTCACATATGCAAAAGTAGCCATTAATCAGATACTGAAATTGTGTCAGTATGAATATGAAATAATTTAGACACACAGTTTTGGGGCAAGACACAAGTCCTGAGCAGTAACCTGAGGAAATAACTACAGACACTCACGAGGGGATAGTAGACGTGTGGAACAAGATACATGAGCAGAGTGAGCAAGGCAGGGGCATGGAGCATAGCCTGGAGCAGCCAATCACCCTGGAGGCTTAATCAGAAAGTTATCTGCACCACTATTCATGAGAGCAATGAGAGTGAAAGTATGTATAGGGATTTAAATATGCAGAAAGGACGAATCATGGTGGACCAGTGACCTAGGGAAATCCCTGGGCTGTTCACACAGAACCAGACCCATCCCACATGAACCAGAAGGTAAAGACTTCCTGTGAAACGCAACAATGAGGACAAGTGACAAGGACATGGAAGGAAAAGTTTAGAACTTACAAAGAAAATGGAGGGTCAGCATGGGAAACCAGTGTTCTGAGCATTCTGGTTTGGATCCCACTAATGGCGTAGTGATGAAGGTAGCTCAGATTTCACATCCATGATGAGAAGCTCCCCGCACATGTTGAGATAGAGGTAGAGAGCTTAACATATGCTGGAGGAAAAGAGAGGATGAACTGAGTGTTAACAGTGATGGGACAAGCCATGAGGAGTTATGACTTCACCAAGAGTACGAATATATATATATAGAGAAAAAAAGATCCCAGAATTAAACCTTGTGGAACTCCAATTATAAGGACATGTGGCTCAGATACAGAGCCATTTCATGATAGCTGTTAATAACAACCTTCCAGGTAGGGAGCAAGCCACTTCCAGGCTGACCCTACAATTCCACTACTAGAGAGGACTAAATGTCTAAATTTGAGTCCTTGCAGTCTGTAAGGGGGTTGGGTCTGCATCAGGCAGATCAGGGGACTCCACATGAAAAAAAAAATCCAAATATTCATTACCTGAACCATTTTCCACAATGACTTCAGGCACCATGGCACGACTGTGTCACATTTTATCCTTGGACAATATTCACTTTTATCTTGCAAACAGAAATAGCTGCATAGCATATGCTTGGGTTTTTAGAGCACATATGGCATAAAAGTACAATTTCAGCTTTATTTAACTGGTCACTTCACTTAATTATTGTGTGGGTTCAGTTCATAATGTAGGCAATAAAGCAGATTGTGTTTCTCTGAACTGGTTATCTCCAACTAATTAACCAAGCATATAATGCCGTTTTTGCTTTGGGATTGCGTATTGCATATGAAATAAAGTTATAGGAGCGAGTAGTGAAGTTAGTACAGGGAAGAGAGACAATGACAGACGTTTATTACAATCTGACTATGTGAATAACGAATGGAGACAAGATGGGTTACAGGATATAGAAAAATGGGCTAGGTGGCTAGGTTAACACAAGGCTACTGTAAACAGACAGAGGATAGATAGGCTAGGCTAACAAAAACACGGTTAGTGTTATTGTGGCACAATTCTAGTATTAGGGTGAGGTATCTATACCTTAGAAAAAAGACATATTACCTCTACTACTGAGATAATGAACATGAAATAAATTGCCTAAAATAAATGTAACCATTTTGCCACTAAGTTTTATGTAAGTATAAATGTTTATAATAAAATTAATAACTTTCCCATTGGACCAGATATTTGTAATTCAGCAGTATAGATTACTTATAACCATTAAATAATTGATATCAGAATTATGTTGTAATTAATAATCAGAATTCTTATCAGTCAATAAAATTCAATGATACCCAACCCTAGCAGATACACTAACATACAAAACTAATACAAATACACACCATCAGCTCAGGAGCACTTCAAACAAAGATCTACCACTAACAGTTGGTAGACAAGGCTTGATGTTTAGAACGTAAACAGGAGCTGACAAACCGTATGATAGGATATATAGGATATTTCATTTTGAAGTATCTAAGTTTTACTCGTGTAAAAGTAGAAGTCCCCCCTCTTGATGTCTGTTTGAGTAAAAGTTCAAATGTGTTTGCTTTTACAATGTAAGTATATGAAAATATCATGACTTAAAATATAAATACTTCAGTAAAGATACATGAAAACTACTTCACTTCATTACTGTCCACCACTGGGAATAACAGGAGCTACCCAAAAGGGAAACATTTGACAAGACCTGGCAAAGAGGTGAATAGGGAGGAGGGTTTAAATAAGAGAGCCTGTTTTGGAAAGAGAAAAAAAGGCAGAAGGAAGCCATGTTCTTGGTTCCCATAATCCTGATACAAGTGATAACAATGATTGCAAAAACACCTAGTTCCTAGAAGTGCTTAGAATTGGTTTGGAACCAGAATTAAGTTGGATATGTGGTTGATTGATTTACATATCATTTAAATAATTAAACACTGGCCTCAAGAAACAATATTTGAATCAGACATTGGGGTGTCAGTGCTTAATTTGTGCTGATATAACATAAAATAATAATAATTATTATTATTATAAGTAATACTAGTAAACAAATTTTAATTCATTAATGCATACTTGTGTAACCTCCTTTCCAAAGAACCCAAACAGCTCATTTTCTTTAAAGGTAACAGCAGTCCTAGAGTAACGACATCATCAGTCATGTTTTTGCATGCTCACGTGTCAGGAGTGTTAGCAGATGACAAGGTAGACAGGTAGGTTAGTCTTTTTGTAGTGAGTTATACATTCAAATGTGATGGCTACTGTATTAGGTGAAGCACTTAGAACAGTTTTGTGTTTGTGTTCCAGGACCTTTTCCCTCCCTGCTGGACCACTCCATGCTCAGTGTTTCCTTACCTCATGTTTTACAAATTAAGCACAGACGAGAGCTATACTCATGTATTTTACAGCGTGGGTATTTCAGTTCTCGTGCACAGGCGTCAGTGTTTGCACAAGTATTAATTAACGCTTAATTGGCCAATGCAAAATTTGACAAAGCACTTTGATTACGAATTAATGAATAACTCTTGAGTAGAACATGAGGTTAGATAATAAGGGACTTACATCCAGACTTTCTTATCCTGAGTTACGTGTAAAAGAGAACAACAGGAGCAGCTGGACACAGCTGGAATCTGAACTCACACATTTCTAACAGTAGTCTGGAACCTTACCCACAGAGTAATTACTGTCCATGGCCTCTGTTGTAACACATAATGTGGCATTAATCCTGTATTTTATAGTGGTGGAAAGAAGCTACCAGCATGACATGAACCAAGCTACAAACTATAACTAGACATGGAAGGCATGGTTCCCGGCAGAGGCTCAGCCCAGCATGCTCGCTGGAGTATAGGTATGTAGAGCTAATGCAGTGAGCATAACAGTTTTGGTTTGCACCGAACTACTGTGTTCCCATGTAGTATTGTTTACTGATAATTTTATGAAGCATAATAATTTGAACTAAAATGATGTTGTTGGCTAACCAAGTAACTATTAATTAGGTGATGCTGTCTTCTTTGGAGTATTGTAGCACTCAGCACACACATTTTATGGCAAAGCAATTGGCAAGCAGCCAGGTGGCTATTATATCATCTTGCATTCAATGATTAGCAGCGTAATGACAGTATTTATGGAAATATGTCAAGCCCCATCCCATGGTTTATAGACTTCCTAATTGCAGATATGAGTACAGACAGAGATAATGCACAAGAGATTTAAATCTTATTCATTCATCAAAGCTACTTTGAAAACCTGATGCAGATCAATGCAATAAGAACTGCTGCTTCTCAAATAAGTTAAATGTAAACATGGCTTTCATAAACATAGCCTGCTCCATACCTTTATGAAAGGACTATTATCGTATTCCTGCCTTCCAGCCTGGTTGGGAGTCACCTACAGCACAGCAGGCACTAAGGGAGGGAATTTATTATTAATAATAATAGACATGTGGTAGGCTAATTGGTGTCTCTAAAGTGTCAATAGTGTGCATGCGTGTGGGTGTGTATGTAAGTAGGTAAGTGTGCCTATGGCTTGGCAAGGAGATAAAGTGAATATTGTTAAAGAATAATTTTCAATGCTTTAGGACAATAATCCGGAAACTGCAGTTGGAGCAACATAACTTGATTTCATATACATTTCATAAATATTCCAAAAAAAACACTGTAAAAAAATTGTAAAAAAAAAAAACAGGCAACATCAATGTGGTTGCACTGAAGCAAGCACACCATGTTCTGTGTTTTAAAGTATCACTTTTGTTACAGTTTTAGTGTAAGGCCTAATTATAGAAGTCAATTTGACTCGGAGAGTTAATGTGCTTTGGATTGTAAACAAAAGCCTATCATTTTCTGTTGAGGATAAATGCTATTATTATATGGTTCAGTCAGTCCAGGAGGTGGGAGAAGGTCACAGATGGACAACCTTATCTAATGTCAGTATTCAGAGCTCAAAAAAGTTCTATTATAAATGTTACATGTTATTATCAGGGCTCACGGTCAAGTAGATCATCCACAGTTGGTTTACTTTAAATAGAGAAAATATAATTTAACAGACAGTTGTATAAAATGTAACAATTTAAAATACTACATGAACTACTCAATAAAAAGATTAGCCATTTGGATTGCCAGGGGAGGATTATTCCAGCAAAACCAGTGCAATAGAGAGTACCTTGTGTCCTAAAAGATCCAGTCGAGTCGTGCTTGAGGTATAAGAACTGATACATGTTGTGACATTGGTGGTGCCCTTAACCAAGGTAGATAGGTTGACTTTGGCAGGATCACTGAAC
>JAVSBV010119020.1:0-19585 GCA_033117975.1 Parotocinclus spilosoma | reverse complement strand
CTTGTAACATAGGGCATGTTCGTTTAATCGGACCAGCCGGTTATTAGGACCAAAACGATCGCGTCCCGATGTGGTTCTATTAACCGGAATCGACTGTATATCAAAGAACACCGGAATTGTCTCGAAACCAACTGGTGCAATCAGATTTGCAATATCTGTTGGGGTTCAAAAGATATCAGCATAGAAATCGAAAAGCTTTTGTTGTTTGGTAGTGGATGGAAGTATCATAGCAACATACTTGATCAAGCTTCACCCAGAAAGATCACCCATTTCACACGGCACGGTTACATCCCTCATAACCAAATTCAGAGAAACAGGGACTGTAGACGACAAGAAAAGTAGGGATCGTCTGAAGAACCGCTACTGACCAAGAAACCTCAGCGATGGTGTCCTGTGAGTTCTGACTCGCTCGTTCAGTAAAACGAGTTAACACTAGGAACTGGCACAAGGGTTTTGGAGCCCATTGCGAAATTCATTAGGCACAGGTGAATGCTTTTGTTTTGTTTTTAAACGTATGATTATCATTTAAATAGGACTTGGTTCTGTCTCTTATATACCATCTGTACTTAATCATATATAACCCTAAACTCTTTATCCTACTGGCTCAGGTTGGACATCTCGGCCTTACCACGTACCAACCGTCCTCACACAGAGTCAGACGCAGACGCATTCCAAATAATGTGCACAGAAACGGATGATCAGAGTCGACTCATGAACGAAAAAGAAGGAGGAAAGGAGCGCTTAAGGGATAACAAAGGGACACACTGTGCTTAGAAGGAATGGAAGATGACTGATGTACAAGCAAAAGAAATTTGTGACAGATGTGAACATGTGACAGCACCACAAATAATGCACCTTGCAATCTCACACCAGCCGTCTGTGCGCCAAAACGAATCAGAAACACAACAGTTGAAATGGTCAGTGAGCACCAAAGCATATCAGGAACAAAGTGTTTTATGTATGGATCAGAATCCTATTTAAACTTAGAACAATGTTACAGTTTTACAGGAATAAAGTGCAAAACAATGTCTAAATAAAAAAAAACAAAAAATGCTAACGAGAGTGATGACCACGTCTACAGATGGACTTTGTGTTCTCCTTCAAATGTGTCCCAAAAATCTCCCAAACCTAAGAATCCTCTCAAAAGACTCTTATTTCTTTATGATCTAACAGTTCATGTTTGCTTGTTTAACGTCGCTGTTGGCATCGGTTTCCATTTCAGCGACACACACAAGTTTATATCAGAACTAGTTACACACACATACACGCACAGTGAGTGTCAATGGCAATTTAGAGTAATCAATTACCCTAAAGAGCATGTCTTTGGACTGTGGGAGGACCCGGAGTAAACCCACGCAGACCACAGGGAGGACATAGAGACTCCACACAGAAAGAACCCAGCTCGCTCGACCCTGGGATTGAATTTGGGACCTTCTTGCTGTGAGGCGGTGGTGCTACCCACTTAAACATGTAGACCATAAAAATATAAACAGAAATCTTTTTATCTTTTCAGTCAAAGTAAGATTTATTTCTATAGCATTTTTTAGCGTTGTTGCAAAGCAGCTTGACAATATTATATTATATTATATTATATTATAGTATAGTACAAGTATAGTATAGTACAAGTATAGTATAGTATAAGGCTGATCTCAAATTGAGACAGTGGAAAGGAATAACTCCCTGAATGTAGAAAAAAGAAACCTTGGAACGACCAAGACTCAAAAAGGAACCCGACCTCCTTGGGTGACCTCAATGGAAGATTTCATAGCAGTTAGCTAGCCATGCTAGCACTATTTACACATTAAGAACATGCCAAAATTAAAATAAATCTCGTTTTAGCACTTAAGAGTTCATAGGAGTTAGCTAGCAGTGCTAACATTACCTGCACACGTGGCCCCAGAAAAATGTACTGTAAGATTTCATACTAAAATTGTAAATTGCTTGACAGTTTTATTGTGAACTTTCACAGTTTGACCATAAAAGCTCACAGTTCTGCTATGGATTGTTGGTGGTAATTTGGCCACTTCATGGTTCCACTGTCAAAATTCATAATACAATTGTAAACTCGGTGGCCTATGAACTAACCATAAATTATTTCACAGTTCTTCTATGGATTTTGGTGGTAATTTCATGGTGGCGCTTCATGGTTCTGCTCAGGTTGCACCAGTTGGAACGGCCAGTCAGCACCAAAGCACATCAGAAACAAAGTGTAACACTTTGCGAGAACAAAACGAAACTAAAAGAGCAATGGCCACGTCTGTAGACCGGCTTTGAGTGATTTAGTGGCTAGGCTTGCAGCCAAGAGATCAATCTGACCGAGTTAGCGTGACCCTCTCAGATGTGATGACTTTAACAGTTATCTGCTGAGCTGCCTCTGAATTCTGCTTTACTACAGGTGGTACAGCGGGACGTTAAAAACACGCAACGTTAGTTTAGATATCAGAACTAGCGTGGATAGGCAAAGGCTTACAGCTACGTCCTGCACGGTGCGAGGCTGGGCCTGACAGAGCATGCTTAGCAGCAGCAGAATCAGCTCCTCGATGTACTGCAGAGCTTCCTCCTGAGACGACAGCTTTGGGTGTACCTGGTTTAGCACCTGCAAAACAAAAACAAAACACACAATTGATATAAAGGCTTAAGAGATGACGCAGGTCAAATCCCATGGAACTGACCCTCAAGACAAACCAAAATGCCCAGATTCAATGTTTTATTAGGTTAATCCTCCAGCGAAGCTTAAGATTCATACCATGGACACACAGTCAGGCTTTTGATATGGTCAGGTAAATCCACCAGCTAAACCTGTGGAAATCCACCTGAAAGGACCTAGAACTCGGAAGAGATTCTGTACAACGAAGCGTCTCAGATTTGTTTTAAATAATTGTTTGAAAGATGAGAATGCAAAGCCAGAAATAAGTGTCAGACAACGTCCAGTACGCCATCAGGAACGTCCTCAGTGGCATGACAACAGGCTTTTAAGGCCAGATTTTTTAATTGCTTGTTTCTCAGATGTCCGTACTTAGGAATCTCCTGAGAAGGGAGGGAAAAAAATAAAAATAACTTTATTTTTCAGCACTTTTCAAATTCTCGAGGATGTGGAATCAATACAAGGAAGGAGGAAGAAATTAAAAAAAAATATTTAAAACTAAAATGTATTTAACCTACAATTAAATTAAAGTGAATCCGGAAAAAAATGTAATGAACAGATGAAAACTGTTGGCTCTCCACCGGAGGGCGGAAAAAGCAAAAAAAAAAAAATGTGTTATTGATTATTTTCTTTTATTTCAACCATTGGTGCTGCGACAGATCCGAGAAATACCAAAGAAAAGAAACAATTTTGTATTCTTCAAATATGATCCTCGGCGGATCCTCGAAACAAACAATTAAAAAAAGTCTGGCTTAACGTCATTTAAAGCTACCATGACCCTTCCTAAATGCTCTTTGTAGGGACTGTGGTAGCCTAGCGGTTAAGGTACTGGTCTCTGGTCTAGAAGGTCTGAGGTTCCAATTTCGCCTCTGCCAAGCTGCCATAGTTGGGCCCCTGAGCAAGGCCCTTAACCAACAATTGCTTGGATTGTAAGACTGTATGAGTTGTGAGTCGCTCTGAATAAGGGCGTCTGCTTAATGCTCGAAATGCAAAATGTAAATGTCTTGGCACAGAAACTACGTGAAAAGCAGAATTCGGTGAGTGATGTAACACCACGTGGTCAGTCACATGACTCCATCGGTTTCACTCATCTATAATTGTTGGTTTTCTCCAGGCTGTGGGAAAAGAGTGCATTCTTTTTCTCAGAAACTTTCCATTCTCACGCTTTTAACACTTATTGAGCGTCGGACATGCCGAGCTCCCCCCTGCAGCCGTCAGCTTGGGGTCCGACTCTCAGAGTGAAGCCTCGTTCGTAACTGCCATCTCTGCATCTCCTATTTGCCCGGTCAAGCCCTCCTGTCTAAAGTATGACTAAGCAAGTTGTCAGTGTCTCACTCTTCACCCTTTTCGATTTTCACCTGCTCACTTTCTCCGTTCGGCTCAACATCAGAGAGAGGAGTCAGGGCCAATCGTGAAATTGAGAAAAACGTGTAATAGATAATCTGCTGAAGAATTAATCTGACAAACAAAGTCATCATGATCCAAATTTCTAAATCCAAAAAAGAACTGTGATCTGTACAGAGTCTTACGACAGGGCGTGAGAAGTTACAGAACGGCCAAATAGCCTAATTACAATATGGGATACAACTATATTAATCAAACTGGTTAAATCTTCAACAAACTCTTCCACAAATATAAATGATATGACAAATATCTGGTCTGAACTGGTGTCTGGTGCACTGTCGTGCTGGATGGGTTACTTCTTTTATGTACGATATTAATTTTTTTTATGCCACCATAAGGTAACAGCATAAGCATCAGCTGTAATGCAGTGAACTAGTAGCACATGGGAAACAGTGAAGACAAAGGCTCAGATATCACTTGGCAAGCACTGGTGTATGTTTGGTTGGTATCCCAATCATAAATCGGGGAGTACCTGTTTTTAAGAATAGCTCCACTGATCTTTAAAATCCATGGCTGCCAACAATAACTGTGTTAGCTTAGTGGTTAAAGTATTGGTTCAATTCCCACCTCTGACAAGCTGCCACTGTTGGGTCTCTGCACAAGGTCCCTAACCCATCATTTCTTGAATTGTATGAATGTAAATCACTTGGAGGACAAGTGGCTCACTTCCACAGTGATGTGGTTCTAGGCTATATACCTCAGATACATCCGACCGGGCACCGCAGGCACGATGGGCCACGTCTAAGGGATGAGAGAACTTTCGACTGGACCCACCAGTCTTAATTAAAAGAAGTTTGTTTGTTATGTGTGTTGCTGTAGCAACACATATATTGTTATCCGATGTTTTTATTTTTCCACCAATTTTTGGTCAGTATCTCCTCCTAGAGCTTTCCACATATCGACACGGGACAAACGCCGAACTGTCCGGGATGTTCAGGAAAAGTGTGCTTGTTCACAGCCAAGAGATATGTCGAACCGTGCACCCGGTGCCCCCGATTTTCTGCCACGATAATCCCATAGACAATGAATAGGGCTGTTTTTAAACTGCTGTAGCTCGGTCAATTTTTAAGCTATAAACACGAAAATCGAACCAGTTGGACCCGGCTATGATGTCACTGGCGAAGTTCATTTTATAAAGTGATCGGAAGCTTCGTTCACTTTTTATTACTCTTTAAAAAATATCCCCATTCATTTTGAATGGCCCCACTCTAGTGATGTCAAAACCGGGACTCGGACCAGAGCTCGATCAGAATCGACCGGGTCTCGGGTCTACGCCCGACCACAACCTCACAGGACTCGGACCCGCACCTGATCAAAGCCCACCGTGCCTCGGACCTAGGCTCGACCGGGTCTCAGACCTGCCCAGGCCAGAACCAACGGCACTGATGCAACACACATCCGCAGTTCCCCCGGGAGCTGCATTTTCTAGTTTATTTTGCTTCTTTTAACGTCACTTATCGGCATCAGTGGCCATTCAGCGACACACACAAGGTTATATCCATACACAAGTTCATCTCAAGACTAGTCAGACATACACAAGTCAATGACAATTTAGAGACACCAATTCACCTAACGCACATGTCTTTGGACTGTGGGAGGAAACCGAAGTACCCGGAGTAAACCCACGCAGACACGGGAAGGACATACAGACTACACACAGAAAGGACCCAGGTCGCTCCACCCTGGGATTGAACCCGGGACCTTCTTGCCCAATTAAAGGAAGTACGTAGGTGAAATAAACTTTACTTTCAAAAGTCTCTGACTTAAATAAAGACCGAAATTGCACATACATATCGAAAATGAATGCTCTTTATTATTCTTGGTGAATTTACCTACATCGACTCATATCAGGATTGAGCTGGATTGTGTCATTGTGTTATTGCTTATTTAAAACAGAGTGAGGTAACACAAAGCACTTTTAAATGAGGGTTTCTGTTGTCAAAGTAAATCAAAAATAAAGCACACTCAAAACTCCCCGCCTATAAACAGCCCTGTAACCAGGAACCTTTCTCTATAAGACATTTAGTTACGGAACAAAATGAATTACCAAAATCCCCCATGTAATCAAAATTCAGGACAAAAATGTAGTGGCATTCTTGTGACAGACGAATATAAAGGGAAAGACTTGGAAACAAGTGCTCCGACATGGTACATCCCAACTGTAAGGGACATTCCCTGCTTTACGTCATCAGTCTAAAGTTTCCACCCGACGCATATGATGAACATGTGAGATCCGTGTGCGCCAATAAAAAAGATATGACCTCACTTCTGCTTTCGCTCGGTGCACATGTCACGGAAACCTTGGCTCATCTCAGTTCCATCGAGCGCACATCTTCACCTCGAGCACACAGCGCCGATGCCGTCATCAGCACCGGCGGCTCAGCGCAAACGCTGCGCCTGAAAGCCAGCGCCGTGGGAGTTTCTCGCGCTCGAACGCGTTAAACTAACTTTCATTTCAAACAAGGCCACCCACCGGCATCATCAGTCCCCTTCATCTATTCATGCCTGCATCTTTCTCGGCTGCCCCAGTTCAAGGTGACGACTATTAAACGAAAACGGCGATGACGCTGCACGCCTTGCATGAAAAACAAACGGTAAAGAGACAGTTCGGAGTGAGCAGGGTTACTGTCAGGGTGCAGCCAGCCTGCATTTCCGATCATCCATTAACTGATGTGAGTGAGAATTCCCGCTAAGACGGTGCAGCCGCTGGGAAACTCTTGCTGGGAAAATCCCTGGAAGAACAGTCTGACTGAATGCAATCAAGCCTAATTAAATCAAATGAAAACTTCTTCACATATGAGGCTCCATCTCAGCACATAAACCTACCGGATCACGCAGGTCCTCATAAGGAGCCCCATTCTGACTGCAATTCACTTCACCTCCCACAGTTAGTCAGTTCTAGGTGTTAAAAAGCATCACAATAAAGTGCTGACACGAAAATGGCATGAATATACCAAATCTATGGTTGCCGACCTGGGGTCCAGGCCCTCCTTTTTTTGGGAGGGGTAAATGGTATGGCTCTAAGGTGCTGAGAGTTTGGCAATTCGCACGTGTCAAAAAATGTGATTAACTTGGCTATTGATCTTATTACTACCCTGAAGGAGGTAAGGCTGTTCAGTTTTTACTGGTACCACATTATATATCTTATCTACGAGTTCAACTTTCTAAAAAGTTGCAACTTTGGTACGTCTGATCAGCAGTCGTGCATCGATATCCATCAGGCCGGTTCTGAACGCTCTCCTGTCTGAGCATGATGAACAAGGCCCACAGCAGAACTGCCTCACACTCCAATCAGAAACGGGTGTGTTCTCGCCGCTGGGTCCAAACACGCCAGACCGAAATTAAACTATGCGAGGAATGTCATTCCCAGGCACAGCGACCAGAACCAGCCTGCATGCTACCACGTGCAAATCCGATTTTTGGCTCAGCGTAACGGCGCTGTGACACACGCTACATGTCACGAAGTCATCCAGAGAGACGGCAGCCAAAGTAATGTCGTTTAGTCAAGCAAGTGCCAAATGGGGAAACAGAATCCAGAGTCACACGCAGGGCTGGTTTGGGAGCTTCATAAAAACTCAACAAATTATTTTAAGACGTAATGCTGAGTGGTGTAATGGTGATGCGCTTATGATTTTCTCACAATTGGCGATTCCACCTTCAATTAAAGACATTTAAACCATGCAAATATAATCATGTAGGTCTTTAAATAAAATTATTAGTCCCTTAAAATGAAAAGAAATTACTTTAAATATTCATTCATTCATCCATTATCCACAATGGATCTTAATCTTAATCTTAATCCACAAGGGGTCGTGGGCCAGCCAGGGCCCACCCGGTGCCCACCCGGCAACTTTGGGCGCAAAGGTAGGAACAACCCTAGATGGGGTGCCAATCCATTGCATAGCACACACACAGTGACACACTAAGGGCCACTTTAAAGACACCAATTAACCTAACAGACATATCTTTGGACTGTGGGAGGAACCCGAATTACACGGAGTAAACCCACACAGATGCGGGGAGGACATGCAGACTCCACACAGAAAGGACTCTGGTCGCTCCACCCTGAGACTGAACCCAGGACCTTCTTTCCATGAAGCAGCTACGCTACCCACAGAGCCCCCGTGCTGCCCCGACTTAAAAAAGGTTTATAAAATACAAATACAAAATCTATAACCAAGTACACAACGTTTGTTATTCCATGGGTAACAAATATTCAAGATAACGTATACAAAGAAGGTTTAGACAGTGAGCAAACGGGCCAAGAGACGAAATACAGACCCCTCCAAACTCAGTGTGTACGTCATCACTCTTTTATTGGAAGTGATAAGAGGGATGTTTCTCAAAAATAGGCAATCTGTAAACCGTAAACCAACCGAGCAAAATATAAAAATGACAAACATCAGGAGTAAGCTGTCCATGAAAGACTTGGACCAGCCATTGTACCAGCACAACAAAACACTCAGCAAGCCTAATCAAAATCATTCGACAAAAAAAATATTTTATGAGAAAAGCGTCAAATTTCAAGATGTAACAAATACTGCCACCAGTTACACCGCAAAAGACACCGTGCCAGTGCAGGCGGTTGAGAGACATGAGAACAAACAGCTTCTGAATACTTTAGACCCAAGATAACTATTGCCACACTATAGCCTAATTACCGTTATGAACAAAATCCCCCTAAAAAATATCAGGATATCATTTTTGGTCAGTATTACACACCTCGAATCCACCCTAATTGTGATTTCTTTTTCCAGATCACCCAGCATGTGTAGCTCTTTCTGCTCTCCACTCTAGCACATTCCCAGGCTGTTTGAAGTCCAAGAAGCTGATGCCAAATACGCCACTCTGGAGGGAGGGTGTGTCTCCTAACGTCTCTCCCCGGGAGCTCCTCGAGTTGTTGACGCAACGGGAACTGTAATCGTTTTGAATCAGAGGCCCGGGCATGGATGTTTCTTGCAGAGCAAAAAGTGGATGAGTGTCCTGATGTAGCATGGAGCGTTAATAAAAAAGGAAAAAAAAACATAATAACCAGACCGATTTGGAATCGGTTTTCCCCCTTATTGTTTTCCTCGTTTCTTTTTCCATCTCTCGTTTCCAAAAAATGGGCCACGTGACGGCTTGGGAAGGTTCGATGGACTTTATGCCTGGCATTCCTGTGAATCACGGTGGTACCTCGGTACTCTGGAGGCCACAGAGCAATACAGAGCAGGAGCCTGTCTGCCCCTGTCTGTCTCTAATGCTAATGGATTCTGTTCTACAGACACAGAATGATGAAGCATCACCTGAATATCTAAGAGCAAAAGAACAGTTTTTGTTTTATTAGCAGATTTCCCTCACATTAAGCGATACGAGCGATGACGCTGCGCATTTTCAACGTTTTCAATTTTACCTGCAGGACTCGTGGACACAAACGTTCAGTACGGGTTACTGTTTTCAACAACAGACCAACAACTAGATCCTGAGTCTCGATCGATCAGCCACCGATCATTATCGGCCCGTGACAGCACGCCATCTGCATATGCTGATCAACGCCTTTCATTGCCCATCACAAAAAAACTGATCACCTGTACTCTGCAGCCAGCAGAGGCCCTGTGTGCAGTGTTGTGTCCCCGCCCCTTTTTCTTTACACTACACAGGCACAGCGGCAAATCATAATGAAACGTAAACATAAACAAAAGAGAAGGAAAATTTGCATCCTGCAAAACATGGAACAAAAAATACCTCGCGGGGGAAGCCCATTCAAATGCTTTATCACGACTAGTTGACGTCATTTAAAAAACAAACACTTGCTGAGTTTAAGGTTCCCTGCAGAAAATAAAAAGAGGGATCGGTATCGTGATCGGTACTCATGGGTGATCGGCAACATGGCATGATCGGAGCATCTCCTTATGCTCTTGCATTGTTCTCCAACTTGGTCAATATTTGTATAGCTCCAAACTGTGAACATTCAGAAAAAAGAAGAAGAAAAAAAAAAAAACACAGGTTTGAAAAGCAAAGCAGAGTCACTAAAGGCCAAGCACGGGCCAAGAGCGGCTCGTAAACTCCCACAACCACAAGTAAGGCAGTAGGAACTACAAGTTTCCTTAAAATCACATTAACAACAGAAAGCTTGAGTTCAGTTTTTTTTTTTTTCCTCTCTCGAGAATCACACCCTGCTGTTTCGACAGCAGCCTCCACTTAGATCTGAGAAGAGCGCCGTGACTTCCGAGCAAAGCCTCACAGAGAGAGCCCGGCCTATACCACATACGAACACTGCACTCTCTCACCGAGAGCAACGGAACCGCAAACAGCCGGTGGATCTGAGGCTGCAGAAACGATGCCGCTGTAGCCCAACAGCCTGACCGGACAAAACTACGTCCAAATACGCTGCGCTTCAAGCACTCAGTGTCTGCTGAAAGTTCCCTTTTTAAGCAAATTCAAATGAGGGAACAGTGAAACCGCAGCGTCTGTGACTAACAGAGAGACAAAAATAACCACATACTGTTAATATTAGCTCGCTAGCTGAAACTGCTCAGCAAACACGCCTTTTTAGCATATGGCTAGCTACCTAGCTACGTAGCCCAAAGGGGCGATCACTCATTGCCAGTGAAATTGAAGGACTTTCTCAACTTGATGCAAAATGAAGATTTTCGTTCTGTTTATAACAATAAAAAGGAAATACTTTTCATGGTTTTGAGTTGTTTTTTTTTTTTAGCTTTTTTAAGAATGAACCCACTAAGGTTTGCTGAGTGTGTTTTTGTGCTGGTACCATGGCTGGTTTAAGCTCGTCACAGACAGCTGATGGCCAAAGCTTTCTGTAAGGTCAGACTTTTTTTTATTGCTTGTTTCGCGGATCCGCCGACAATCATATTTGAAGAATACAAAAATAAACGATTTCTTTTTTTTTTTTTTGGTACTTCGCGGATCCGCCGGAGTACTAATGGTTAAAAAAAAATTCTTTTATTTCTTTTTTAGCTTTTTCCAACCTCCGGTGGAGAGCCAACGGTATTGTTCTGAACATTAATTTTTTTTTCCAGATTCACTTTAATTTAATTGAAGATTAAATAAATTTAATTAAAAATATATATATATATATATATTTTTTATTTCTTCCTCCTTCCTTGTATCGATTCCACATAGTCCTCGAAAATGGAAAAGTGCTGAAAAATAAAGATTTTTTTTCCCTCCCTCCTCAGTAGATTCTTAAGTAGGACGTAAGTATCCGATAAAACAAGCAATGAAAAAAGTGCGGCCTAATCTTCATATGTTGCTAGGGTTGGGTATTGTTTGCTTTTCAGCGATTCCGATGACTGCTTTTGATTTCAAAATGGACATAAAAGGTGCCAGATTTTCTTATTTTTTTATATTTTAGCTTCAATAGTACATTTTACATGTTATGCTTATTTCTTCCCTTAGACTGCTCGCAAAAATAAGGAGAGATTTCAAAATGAATATGAAGCGATTAAATCAAATAAGTGTTTGGTTTTATTTTATTTTATTAATCAAGATCATCAGAAAAGCAAATAAAAAGTTAAAGAGAAGTTGTTAAAATGAGATACAAACTCAATTACGGTAATTGAGCAGCAAGTGATATATTTATGAGGTGAATTTAACAGAACCAGGTTAAACTGGACCAGAGTGCCCCCGCATTGACTGTTCAGTAGGGTGTACGGTCACCCAAGAATGCCAAAACACACTGACCGTGATGAGGCATGGACAGGACCAGATGATCCAGCAGTTCTTGTTGGACCCTCTTGATATTCATTTTGAAATATCCCCTCATCATGTGAGCAGTGTATTAAAAGAAAATGCTTCATGTGACTTAACGTACTAAAACAGTGAGATAAAAAGACCAAGCATTAAAAAGGGAAAGGAAATATTTTGACGTTTTTGCATATTCTTACAATCAGTTTAAATAAGTAGAAAAAGGTTTAACATAAAAATGATTCCTCTGCTTCTCGATCATATGTTAATCAGAATGATTATTACTATCGGTAACAAAGATATTTGGTGTTTCTACCACATTTGTTTCAGTATTAAGTCACATCAAGCTTTGTTCCCAATAAGCTTTCCACACATACTGCATTTAGCCTTTTCGTTTTCTTTCAAACTACAGCCAGACTTGAGCGCTTTTGCGTGTCCATCTTCCTAAACGACATGACAAACAGGTGTCTATTTACAGTCATATTTCTGCACTAATTGCAGCCATGTAATTAAAGCACAAAATG
This sequence comes from Parotocinclus spilosoma, assembly GCA_033117975.1. Taxonomy (NCBI): domain Eukaryota; kingdom Metazoa; phylum Chordata; class Actinopteri; order Siluriformes; family Loricariidae; genus Parotocinclus; species Parotocinclus spilosoma. The sequence goes on along the minus strand of JAVSBV010119020.1, from coordinate 7,327 downwards.
CATTAATAGGAGCCGATAAGCAAAATTTAAATTGTTTTTTAATGGCTTCCGGTTCTTAGACTTCACAAATTTGAATGTGAACTCACGTGTTATTGACTGTTTGTCTTTTTTTTCTCTAAATGAGCGACATGCTCGATAACGACGGCTCGCAACATCTTTGACACAACTTTTAAGACAGCACAGCACCAGGGAAGCTGCTTAGCACTACGCATTTCAATCTCTACTTGCCCGTGGTGTGCTAATCCCAAAACCTGTACGCTTCACTCAACTCAACTCAGCAGTCTGACTCAAGAAGGTCCATTATTGCTACAGAGGAAGCAGGCGGCTACAGGAATCAACAAGTATCTATGTGATACTCTATAAGAAGAAGACTTACAGAAAGCTCTTATCACGAAAGCAAGCATAAAGTGAGGAATATTAGAGATCATGTTGCAAAAGCTTAAGTTACGATAACAATTAGCAAGCGCTGGAAAACTGCACTGTGATCGACCCTTAAAGCGCCGTTTACAGTAACCACTCGAGTTCAGGATTAACACAGAATGTATGCCGTTACTCTCTGGTTGGTTGTCACGCCTGAACTGTACTTCGACTTTGAAGACGATCAGCGATTTAATTGACAGGAAGCACGGCCATGATGTGAGAAATGGCAGGACGGAATATTACATCAGCGTAAACGTCAAAACGTGTCGAATCATCGATAATAAGGTGTAAGACCAGTCAGGGCGTCACTCCATTTCAGGACGCATCCACACTAAGGGTTGTGTTTTTACCAGTCCACTAGTCATTAAAAAAATGATACGAATGAATAGTCGAGTAGTCAGGTTTTCCATAGCCATTTTGGATCATGGGCAAGGTTTCTTTCCAATGGAAAGGTTCATGTAACATTATCAAAGAAGTCTGAAATTGTCACTTGGTGCAATCTGATTTGCAAAATCTCTCATGGTTCAAAAGTTATCATCTCAGAAAGTTCAAAAGTTTTGTTGTTCATTACAAGTAATTGAAGATGGAATTGATGATTCCGATGTCTAACACCCGCAGCTGCCGTATCGTAGCAACAGAACGCAACAACCGATACGTCAACAATCCACCAATTTCACACAGTACTGTTACATCACTTACAGCCAAATTCAGAGAAACTGGAACTGTGGACGAAAAGAAACGTAGTAATCGTCTGAAGACCCGCTGCCAACCAAGAAACCTCAACAGTGTTTTTGGGAGCCTTTGGGAAATGTCCAGGACGCAGCCTGTGATGTGTCCTGTGACTTTCGACTCACCTAAGTTAATATAGATTGAGATAGAATGAGATAGAATGAGATGGCCCGTTTCATGCTGGTCTGACGTACGATACTTTGACTTTATAACGGGAATCCGATAGTACACATAAACATACATTGTGAATATTTTATCTTTTAGGGAGTTTTTCCTTGCCACTGCGACCCTAGGCTTGCTCAGTTTGGGAAAGCTGCGTTAAGACACAATGGATGGGATTAACCAGAACAGTCGCAGCCGACTCTCGTAGTTTGCCATTGCTTTCTCCACCCCTCCCCATTTATCTGGGCTTTGGGGTGTTTTGCATACACAAGTCAATGACAATTTGGAGACGCCAATTAACCTAACACACATGTCTTTGGACTGTGGAAGGAAACCGGAGTACCCGGAGTAAACCCACGCAGACACGGGGAGGACATGCTGCCTCCACACAGAAAAAACCTAGGCCGCTCCACCCTGGGATTGAACCCGGGACCTTCTCATTGTGAGGCAGCAGTGCTACCCACCAAACCATTTTGCCCCTGTGACCCTAACACGTAGCACCCCGTCACTGTGGCTCTGTGTATTTTCCCAGACAAATAAACATCCTTTAAATAATACTTCTTAAATAAAAGTCGCTGGAAGTTCAGTCTTTGGATCGTTCACACCAATATCGCTGATATTTTGGATCATCTACAACCTGCTGCCATAAAAAAGCGAGTCGTGGAGTCAGTGCTGAAACCCAGCCGGTCTAAAGCGCCCGGTCCTGCTGTTGCTATGGATTCAGAGGGACAGAAGAAGAGCTTGGGCGAGAAACGTTTTGTGAGTGTGACCACACGCCATCCCTCCTCCACACCGGACCACAAGCTGTACGTCTCAGACCGCGATTCATGCAGGACTACTGAACTTATCGCTCATTTCATCACCTGCTGAATGCACGCTTTCCACCTTGCACATGGAGTGCGGGGATTTGGGGATCTGGTGCCTGATGTGACACTACACATGTCAAGCCTATACCAATTTAGCAATTCATTAACCTAACGCGCAGGCAGCACGGTGGCTCGGTGGGTAGCACCGCCGCCTCACAGCAAGAAGGTCCCGGGTTCAATCCCAGGGTGGAGTGGCTTAGGTTCTTTCTGTGTGGAGTCTGCATGTCCTCCCCGTGTCTGCGTGGGTTTCCTCCAGGTACTCCGATTTCCTCCCCCAGTCTAAAGACATGCGTGTTAGGTGAATTGGTGTCTCTAACTTGGCACTGACTTGCGTGTGTCTTTGACGACAGGCGATACGACACGTCGGTCAAAGTATTCCCTTGTCCCGTCTTCGTGGGTGTAAGCGGACCCCGCATCAAGCGGGGAAAGAAGAAGAATTAACTTAACGCGCATCTTTGGACTGAGGGAGGAAACCAGAGTACCCGGAGTAAACCCACGCAGACACGCATTTCAATCCGCCATTATGTCATGGACTTTGACTATGGCACCAACTGGGGTTTACACTTCACACAACATCAGTTCCACCAGAATCCATTCACTGATATGGATATTACTGTTCCTGGACCAAAAAGAAACTTCTCCTCTAATACGTCTGGACCATAGTCCACCACCACCACCCAATCCCAGAATTATAGCATAGCAGGTGGTCCTAGGGTGGTTCTGGATCAGAGGTAGTACCACCATGGTGGCACAGCAGTTTAGGTGATGGACTATGGACCAGGGTTCAAACTCCACCTCTGCCAGGCTGCATGTGTGGGGTCTTTGAGCCTTAACTCACTGGACTGTATTGGACTATTAGAGCATCAACTGTGAGTCACTGTGGATAAGGGTCTCTGCTACATGACTAAATATAAATGTAGCTGTACTACAGTTGCCTTATGGTACTAGATTGGTCCTGTGGTAGTCTTCTGGCATCAGAGGTGGTCCTATGATAGTTTTACTGTATTAGAGTTGGTTCTTTGGCAGTCACACACTATCAGACGTATTTCAGTTCTTCGGTAGTCTTGCTGTATCAGAGGTGGTCCTGTGTTAGTCGTAGTCCTAAGGTAGTCCTACTATATTAGAGGCGATCATATGGTAATCTTACTGTATCAGAGGTGGTCCGATAGTGACTTTAAGGTATCACTTTTGATCCAACATTAGTTCTATCACATCGTAGGTGGTCCTATGGTAGTCTTCTAGCATCTGAGACGGTCCTAAAGTGATCTTAAGCTATCACTATTGATCCGAATGAATTGATGAATCAGAAGTTGCTCTTTGGCAGACTTGCTGGATCAGAGGTGGCCCTGTGGTAGTCATATGACATCAGACTTACTCCTATGGTAGTCTGACTGTATTAAAGTCATATGGTAATCTCACAGTATCAGAGATGGTTCTTATGTTAACAGGATGGTGCTATGGTGATCTTAAGCTATCGCTGGTGATCCTACATGAGTTTAATCAAATCACAGGTGGTCCTATGGTAGTCTTACAGCATCAGATATGGTCTTAAGGTGATCTTAAGCTATCGCTGGTGATCCTACATTAGTTTAATCACGTCACATGTGGTCCTAAGGTAGTCTTACAGCATCAGAGATGGTCTTAAGGTGATCTGAAGCTATCGCTGGTGATCCTACATGAGTTTAATCACATTACAGGTGCTCCAACGGTATCAGCACTGGTCCTAAGGGTACCTTATGCTATCATTGGTGAGCCTACAATAGTCACATCATATCACAGGTGGTCCTATGGTGGTCTACTAATTAATGAAGACGAGATGAGGTGCGGAATGTAAACATCCAGTGATCACAAGACCTGCAGGTTAGCTGTACCAGACATGATCATGACCAGGCGTGATCTTGTGTGCATCACACTTACCTTGTTGAGGGATGGCACCAGTAATCCCCTCCATTTGGGGGCATTCTCCTCGCTGAAGAAATCGTACTGGCACTGGGGCGCCTGCATGGCGATCAGCTGAAGCGGGGAGATCCTACTTCATCCAATCTGGAGCAGGGGCCCCCAGGGGCCACAGACCGGGAGATTTAAAGAGAAGATCCAGCGGGCGGCAGAGGATCCGCCACACTGTCTAATGCCACCATGGCATCCGAGTACCAGCTGTAAACCTGATGACGTTACCGCCTCCCGTCCAAGCACCTACCGTGCCCGGGCTGACGGCCTTAAGCTCCAAACCTGACTTATAAATCGGACGATATTTAGACAAATCAGACAGTCACAATTATCCAATCGATCCGGATTCCACTACAGCCTCCTGCTAGGTGGCTAGTAATAAACTAGCAGTAGAGCTAATCAGCGATCGGAGGCGAAATCTCAACCGCGATTAACCTCAGAGATTCCCCTTACACCCTACATCAGATATCACCCCAGTCCTGTCCCCGATCTGATCCTTAGATCAGACAAAACCCTACGCAGATGTGTCCGTATTCCTCCATGTTTAGCCGTCTCTACCAGGGTGGCTGGATTTAGCTCGTCTGCTCAACACAGTGCATTTTAAAACTCTCCCAACGCGATCAGACCCCTGCAAACCCCATCCGAGACTAAACACAGCCCTCCCGAGTCCGATCCAGGTACGCAGTCCAGAATTTCTCAATTAAAACTGAATATCTAGACAAATTCAGCTGATTGTTGTGACTCGGGCGCAGTTGTGTGTGTGTTGGTAGTAAGAGCGCATGCGCAATGCAGACCACACTCTGCCTTCCCCAAAAACTCAGTAACGTTACAGTGCTGAAAGCGGAGCCGCGATTAAACTCAGTATCGATACAAAAAAGCGAAAATGTTATTAAATCCAGAAATTGTGTGAAAACCCTTAAATTAATTTCGTTACTGTAGGAAGTCTTTTTAAGCACTAACTAAGAGGTCGCAGGGGCAACCAATGGATTGCAGAGATTAAGCCTCTGAAAGCCGAGCAATAGAACTGGATCCAGCTTTTTATCCGAAGTCTGGAGTTTTGTAAATGTAAACAATGAAATAACGTGTCTTAAAAGCACAAGTATTACAAAAATGCAACGGTTTTGTGTGAACAAATGTGGACACCTTTGGCCAAAGTGCAGTTAGAATCTGTAAGGGTGCACAAACTTTTGCACACATTTTAGCTTTCATTTCTTCTGAAGGATTCAGTTTTATCATCATAGTTCAAATGCATTACATTTATTTATTTGCGTGTTCCCCGTACAGCTTACAGTCTAAGCCATTTTCAAAACAATAAATACACAAAAAAAATACAAGAAAAAAAGCCAAACCTCTGCTCCTAAATTTACTGATTGTTTAAAAGTGACAACAAATTTAGGTAAAAAAGCCAATTGTCTCCACTTAATCACAATTCGACGTTAAATTGTTTCATTTGTGTTTGCATAGACTGATTATCATTTATTAAAGATGTCTGAGACGTCTTAATAAGTGATATGAACTGATAAAAAGTCTCTTAGGTGGAGCCTTTTTTTTTCTTACTTATTTTATTAAATAAAAGAGAACAACAACATCATGTTGAATCATACAGTTTTAAATCTAACAAAGAAACTGTCCCGATAAGAAACCCCGGCAAATACTTTCAGCGGATTTACAATAAGTACTTATTATAAAATGTTAACAACGTTCATTCATCCATTCATTATCTTCTGCTTAATCCACATGGGGTCGTCGGGCAACTCTGGGCGCAAGGGTAGGAACAACCCCAGACAGGGCACCCATTCATCATAGCGCACATGCACACGCAGTCACACACTAAGGGCCACTTTAGAGACACAGATTAACCTAACACGCATGTCTCAGGAAGAAACCGGAGTAAGCCCATGCAGACATGTAGAGGACATACACAGAAAGGACCCAGACTGCTCTAACCTGGGATTGAACCCGGGACCTTCTTGGTGGTGGCAGTGGCACTACCCACCGAGCCACCATGCTGCCCTGTTAGCAATGTTAGCAATGTTATTACACTTAAATATGTACAAACCCTAACTAGTAACCCTGACTTGTATAAGAAAGGATACATTATTTGCTTTTAAATGTTGTAAGATAAGACAGTACTTAGATATGCGCTACATAAATTATATTGAAAACTACTCATCTATAATCCATAATCTTATATAATTATGCTCCAGTTGTTCTGGGTACCAACCTTACAACTAAACTTAATCTCATAACATTATTAATGAGGGATTTTGGCATTCGAAGTCAAAGGTAGCAGAAAGAACTTAACACAGATGACTGGTGTAAACAAGTGAATGGGATATCAGCACAACACTTTAATACACAAAAGCAGAACGTTTCAAGAGTGGAAAACACACTGCAGCGGAAATATTTACACATTTAGTTCCATACTGTAACTGACAGGGAACTGCTACTCAAGAACTCAAGAACCTGTTCAAGTGTTTGTGCAGTACATCGTGACATATTTAGTTTTGTGCTCAAAAAAGGTTTTTTACTTCACAAACAAGAAAAATAGCTGTGTTTTGCTCAACTGAATTGTTTCGATGTTTAAAGCACAAAAAAAAACACTGGTACAAATATTAAATGATATGCAAGTTTACTGGAACTATTAGAGGTACAGAAATGATGTAAACCTATTTGGTACCACTGTAGGAAAATACATGAGACATTTTTATTATTTTAGTTATATACACACATGTTTTAGGCATTACATTTTAAGGCATTTATGGATGAAAACAGAAATAATTTACATTAGCTAGTACCACTACTGCTAGGGCCGCTAAGTACTAATGTTTACTAAGAACGGGTGGGAAAATAACAGTAATAACCACCCCCATTGTCACGGCGCAGGCAAAACGACGTAGGTCGTGTCGTCACTAGTTGTGCGCCTGGCGGGAATCCTGCGTTCCTGTTGTGGCTTTCTGGACTTTATTTAAGAATAAATCTCGTCATTTATTTATTTTAATTGGTAAGTTTGAATGTTTATGCATTATGCATGTGACACTTTAAAGCAGTTTAATGTATGTGGGAAGTAAATTGACTCGGTAATAGTTTTGCCATAAAAGGTTTAATATTTACATTTGCAGGCATAGGTTTATTTTATTACATTAGCAGGGGCATTTGCTGTATTTATTTGTTTTTGTATTTATTTACTGTTTTTATTATTA
>JAVSBV010119010.1:0-19586 GCA_033117975.1 Parotocinclus spilosoma | reverse complement strand
GCGAATAACATTACACGTATTTAATAGGATTTGTTTCGGTACTTTAGGATTTGGTCCGAATAAGCGGCTGGTCCCATATGCTGTCTGAACTAATTAGTCCGAACACCACAGTAAAGGGGGGGGGGGGGATTTTTTTTATAGAATATCACCACAACATAATGAACAACTGCTTCTTTTGGGCTTATTTACATAGACTGCGTGGGGAATCCTCTGGTGGGATCTAGCAACCCTGGAAGTAAATGCCTTATGGCCAGCGAACACTTTGTGGAGACTAAAACTAAACACATACTCATGATAAATATGATAATTTAACATTAGTAACTAAAGTTCACGTCATATCTTTCTGCGAGTTATTGGCTGGTTGCAAAGTAAAAATTGGATCTGATTTAATTTACCTAAGGATTATTAAGAAAATTGGAATTTCTGCAGTTATCAGATTATTCAGTAGATGTAAACCCAAGCACTGTTGTTACTGTTAAAGCCATCAACACAAAAGTACTTCGACTGTATAGTGTAAAATTCTATCAATTGTAAGTCACTCTGGATACCAGCGTTTTGCTAAATGGCAAATGAAATGGTTGTGATAACAGCATCATCATCATCATCAGAAGTTTCAAACCATTTTAAATGTCAGCACACAAAGTGTGTGCACAAACGTATTGTACATCTAACAGTTGTGACTCACTGACAATTCTTCAACCTCTTGACAGGGAGTCAACAACTAAAGCTCTAGCATCAAAGCACAAACTAATCCATAATCTGATTTGTACAAGTGTTATCTCTTATCCCTGCTGAGCAAGTAAACAGTAAGAGTAGCAGGAAAGCTGTGTGCGCAGCAGAAAATTAAGAGATAAACATCAAAGTGCTCAAATAAAAAAAATGACAAAAATAACTTACAATGGCATGTCTGTATGTTCCTTGAAAAGAAAGCATTCTAACTACACAAAGTACTAGACTAACGTTTAATGCAATGGACTCAATGTTGTTAAACAATCAGGCCGTTGCAAAAACATCCACTTTTCACATCCATTTAAATGGCCACCACCCTGTTCTTTTGGTTGTTTTTCATGATTCGGCATGTATAACCTTGCCCTTTGATTCATAGGAATCTTTTATATAAGGTCACTCTGAGACACACTGCTACACAATCACAATACTACACAATGCTGCCACACCATGCAATTACTTAAAGCTCTGACACAAAGAACTTGTGCCAACCACGATTATTTTCTGTTACTTGTCTTCACCTATGCAAGCCTGGGCAAAATTGCTCTACAAAATATGCAGCTGAATGCAGGAATACAACTCACTGATTAAACAGTGTGCTTGACCACTGTGTAGCAAAAACATAGCGGACAACAGACGACCAGCGCAATTTGAGAAATGAAGACATGAGAACTGCACTTGAACAGAATCAAGAAAGTGGTGGGCGTGTTCACCTCCTGCTGGTTTTTCTCTTGTCAACACAACTACTCGGATTTCCTGACCTTTGATAAAAGCATAAATTCTCCCAGAGAGCCCAGGAATCCTCCCATTTCTTGCTGACCTGCTTTGCATCTGCTAGGTGGCGACTTGTGGCTTCTTTTTCTTATTCGCTCTCATATTCTTTGGTCCATATAATCGAATAACATTACACGCACATAATAGGATTTGTTTCTGATTTGTTTCTGTTTCTTTAGGATTTGGTCCGAATAAGGGGCTGGTCCCATTAACCGGATTCGACTGTATATGTAACAGCACAGTCAATTTGACAAAAAAAATGTCAGTAGTATAAAATAAAATAACTGTTTTAGTTCATTCAAAGAGGGCAACAGCTCTGTGCCACCACAGCAAGTAGGTCCAGGGTTCAATCCCAGGGTGGGTCCAAGTGCTCCGTTTCCTCCCAAAGTTCAACAACATGCTTTTTAGGTTAATTGGTGTCTCTAAAAGTGGCCCTTTGTGTAAACACGCACAGGCATGAGGTATGAGTGTACCCAATCAATTGTCACAGGACACTCAAGTCAAAACCATTGTTGAGGTTTCGTCTTCTGACAATCCTGTTTCCTCTGTCTTGGGTTATGAGGGATGCTATGGTCCTTTGTAAATTGGGTGTTCTTTTACCATCTTTTTCCATCCTCAGTTACCTGTAATGAACAACAAAAGGTTTAAACTCTGCATTGATAACCTTTGAACCACAAGAGACATTGCAATTCTGATATAACTCTTTGATTCTTTGATATGCTATAACTTGCCCTTGATCGAACATGGTTGCTTTTAAGATGGCGGCCTATGTTCCAGACACAGCCTAAAAGAAAGGTCCGAGCACCTATTACTTGCTGGGGTATTCATATATGTCAGCATACACGACAGAGAAAAATCCCTGACAAGAAAGTACAGCATCTAATTCCATCCTGGCAAGCTCTACATGTCCTGGAATTCCTGCATAATGTAAATATCAGAAATAATGTATTACAATGGCAGTTTTTTCCAACATAGTGCAGTTTTGTTGCTATAACTTGACAAATGTCCCCTTGTGGGATAATAAAATCTTCTCATCTTTTCTTATCTTATATGATAATGTCCGATCTATGTTCTGTTTCACAGAACGTAATAAGGACGTTAAGTCGCACACACCTGAAACACTTAAAAAATAAAACAACAAACAAAATGAAATTAAATGCAGACACCAACAACCTCGCAGTGTACACTTTTAGGTTTTTTGCTTAACGCAACTCGATTTTGAACAGTTTTTGCCATCTGCAAACTACAGCATGTTGGAAATTGGTTATCTTAAAAGACAGATCGGCCACTAATTTATTTCACCACCTATGATCTAACCACCTAGCATAATATGAAGATTATGACATGCTTTGGGAGTCTGCTGTCCATGAAACCAGCAGTTACCAACACAAAAAAACACTCAACTTTCAACATTCAACTTTTGCAGATTCCGCTAACAGATAGCAATACATAAATGCTGGCATGAATTACATCACAAAAAACACAATGCCAATTCTGGGCTGAAACAACTTTTGAATGCTTTAGACCAAAGCTATACCCTGTCAAAGCATCACCTAATTATCGTTATTGACAACATCCTAGAAATGACTAAGATCCCAGGAAATATTTTTGTCAATATTGCCTAGCCGTAACCAGTAGACGTATACTGTCACATCACCCGGCCATTAAGACACAGAACAGCTGTGACTTTGAAAGCTTCTCATGTAGTTTTCCCTTCTCTATTGACTGATTCACTAGACATCCAATTAGATAACTCTCCACTTGCAATTCAACATAATCGCCACTGACAAGACCTGCCAAGGACCAATTAGCTCCATTAGTGTGGACACAGCACAAAGACATGGTAAAGAGACAGCCACTGATGCTTAATGATACTCATTAGCCAACAGACAGCCTTGAATGCCATGGCCTGTATGAACCTTAACAGCTATTACCTCCGTCTGAAAAAATATATTTTCCAGTCAGTGTCATATGAGGTGTATTATAAATCAATTCCCCATACCTTGCATTAACTGTTATAATGAGCAAAATACTGAAATCATCCTTCTGGATAAAATGTAGCATGTTTTATTAAGATTACAGTTCACGCTTCTACAATTACGATTGCTCAAATGACTAGGCCAAGCAAATCGCAACATCAGGACAGCAGCACAAAAAATAGCATGTCCGATTGGACAAGTTCATGTGTAGGGGTGGTGCACAATGTTAACACAACAATGTATCTAAGGCCAAAGTCAGTGCACTTGAATATTTCACCATTTGTCACGAACCAATAATATTATTTCTTCACAAAAGCTGTTAAAGCAGGGAGCAAAGGAAAATGCAGACTAGAGCTTCATTCCCTCATGAGTCAGCTTTAAACCCTCTGTACCAGAGACATTGTGCAAAGTTTGTAGAGAATATCCTAACAAGGAGGACAAAAGTGCTTCTAATTTGGTTGAAAGTATAATCATAAGTATCAAGGTGTAGCAGAGTGTGTGTACAGCAGCAAAAATCTGCTAGCATTTGTCTTCCTAAAGAAAAACAACACCTATAAAACGAGTACACATTTTAATGAATAATTAACTACTACATATACAGTCCGGTTAATCGGACCACATCTGGACGCAATGGTTTTGGTCCTAATAAACAAGGTTTTTCAAAACGATTTACAACACAATGTATAGGTACTCGCATATGAAGCATAATACTGTAAAAAAAACAAGTTCTTACTTATTTCCAGTAAAAGTTGGAAAAACTTATTCAGTGTGATCCGAGTCGTTCTCTTGAACAAAATCAAGAAAGTGGTGGGTGTGTTCACCTCCCGCTGGTTTTGCTCTTGTCAGCACAACTTTTCGGATTTCCTGCCATTTGCTAAAAGCATAAATTCTCCCGGGGATCTCAAAAATCCTCCCATAAGTCGCTGATCTGCTTTTGCTGTGGCTAAGTGGCGACTTGTGGCTTCTCTTTTGTAGTAAATGGAAATGTTAGGCAAAGACCTGTAGGTGGCAGTAGAGGGTTGGGTAGAAACTCGGGAGTTTTCGGGTAGTGATGCCAGAGACGAAAAGTTTCTTCACAGATATTACATACTGTATACGTTCTTTAAGCGGAATTTTGGTCCAAATAAGCGAATAACATTACACGTATATAATAGGTTTTGTTTCGGTACTTTAGGATTTGGTCCGAATAAGCAGCTGGTCCCATTAACCGGTGGTCCTATTAACCGAAATCGACTGTATCTTCCTCAATAAATAAGTGACCATGTATAATATTTTTTGTCTTTAATTAAACTGGGTCTTTAGTGTGATGTTTTGGGAGTGATATATTTGCCATCCCACAACTCTTCTTAAATAATCAGATAAGCACACATCATCCTGTTTGAAACACCTATTGTTCGTAATACGATACTAGAGCTGTGTAAGTAATACTTTCAGCAATACTTTCCGATGGCTTTCAACATTTTCAGACCTGCATAAGTGCTCTGTGACAGTGTTTTCACTCACTATAGCTGCTTTTAAAATAAAACTGGCAGTGGCCTTCACTGAAGAGCCGGCAAGCTAACCAAAAGACACATCCAATCTAAAGGGAATATAAAAGGCACTCTCCTGGCATTCAGCAGTTAGGAGCTTCAGCAATGCTGGTTCTGTTGTTCACACATTTAGATAATTTTACATTCACATTTTTCCAGTCCTTTTTTAGCATAAACTTCTATTCTTTTCATTATTTTTTCTTTGATCATACTCCCTGACATCTGCCATTATGACAAGTGACCTGATATCAAAAAACTTTTGAACCTGGCATTTCTTCAAAGTAAAGGCATTTCAATGCTGATTTTTACGTATTAAAAAAATACACATAAAGTTTAAAGTGGAGTGGGATGCTGCATGTTTAACCAGAGCCTGTTCTAATTTCTCCATTGTTTGAATGCATTAAAATCAGGCTGACCAATCAGAGCTTCTTTTGGTCAGGCAGCCCATCCTTCTAGTAGTAGTAGAGCAAATAAAACGAGAGCTTATATGACAGCAACACGCTGACTAGAAAAACATGGATAATAAAGAAAACATCTTAGCCTATAGCTGTAAGCCCGGGGAATGATGGTAAAGACCTCACAGTGACTGTATGTAATGACTGTGGTAGCCTAGCGGTTAAGGTACTGGCCTTTGGACCAGAAGTGCCTGGGTTCAAATCCCACCTTTGCTTAGCTGTCACAGTTGGGTCCCTGAGCAAGGCCCTTAACCCACAATTGCTTGGATTGTAAGATTGTATATGTTGTAAGTCGCTCTGGATAAGGGCGTCTGCTAAATGCCGTAAATGTAAATGTAAAACAGGCTCTTGTTTATCTAAGTGCATTCTAGTCTGTTCATGCCCACAAATACACAAACTATAGATTCCTGCACTAATCTTTGCTCATGTTTATTTTTGTTGAGTTGACAATGTGAAAGAGGCACGGCGAAATCTCTGTCACAAAGATATCATAATCATACATATAACTGCAAGTGCCCATACATGTTTGCATCTTTTTTGATCCCATTCTGTAAGTCTGTACTACCGGTACATGTAATTGCATAAAAATGTTTGAACAACAGGTTTGGGATGATGAGAACTTAAGCACTTAAGAATGATGATGAAATAGATATAGTAGAAAATGTTATTTAGCTCTGCATGTCAGCTAGATCATTTTGGGGCTGTTTGGACATGGTGGCTAAGGCACAGATTTGCTGAAAGAACATTTGCTTACAGAATGGCAGTTTATTTTCTACACAGTGGTTTGGTATTAAACCAATTATTTTGATAATGGCATGGCATTTAAGCTGTACCAATGCCTTTCAGGGCATTTGCTTGTTCTGATGCAGGTGTCTTCAATTAAAAATCTTTTATTAACAGATTTACTGAAGTCACATTTCTGTTCACATACCGTTGGTTAAACATTTACACAATTTCACACCGGCTTTTAGGCCTTACAAAAGTGTGTGGAAGCAACGTGTAATTACTAGAGTGCAATAAGTAGGTGGTGCCAGGTGCAGTTTGTGTAATCAGCTAAAGGCTAAGTAAATTAGACTTTCATTTTAGACAGGTTACGACTACAAATTAAGACCTTTGTCCACTTTGGCCTGTGTCTTCGCATGTAAGTAAATATAGCCGTGTTTACGTGGTGTAAGTGCACGTAGAGAAACCACTCACTATAGAGTCTAGTTTGAATTATTTCTATATATTATAGAATATATTATTTCTATAACTATTCAAACAACACCTTCCAAATGGCAGGAATGCTGACATCACAGAAGTGTAAATGACCTTTGCCAAGGACACTGATAAAACCCCATACCATGTCAGATTTTTTGGCTTTGGTCTGGACAACAGTGTCCATGTTTTCCGAAGAAAATACCTGTTCTGGACCTGATTAACATGAGATTATTTTGCAGTAACATTTTAAGTGGCATTTGTGAATGTAACTTCGTATTGTTGTGTTTGGCAAATGTTTACCAAAGTAATTACATCATGTGTGGTTACATCAGCTATTGTATGATGGTTTTCTATGATGGTTTTTATCCGGCTCCTACAGATACACTGTTTTTTTTTTTTCAAATTTTTCTGATTCGTGGTTGTATTTATCGGCCATTTGATGCATAATCTACTGGATGTCCTTGCAGCTTTTATGACAGAAAATATAAATTTGACTGCAAAAATTATGCACCACAAGTTAGCCACAGCTATGCTAGACTTTTGACAGTGAAATTTCATGAGCAAAAACAGTGTGATTTCATGTCCCAAACTTCTTGGGTGAATACATTTTGCAAGGAAGTTAAAATTGAGTGAACTTAACTATTGAGTGAAAATTGAGTGGCTGTAGCTTGAAGTAGCTTCAAATAAATGACAATAGACAACAATTTAATTTAAGTGCATTTACAGAGCAAGTGATACTTGCATACCAAAACTAAAATTACAGTACCAAAAGCTACACAAAATGCAAATGTCCAGTGTGACTTTGGCTTAAATCAAATTACAGCTCATGCTCAAGAAACAGGAAAAACCTTTTCAATCTGTTATATTCATTGATTAAACAGAAGATGTCTAGAAGTGTAGAGTAAACTACCATTACTGTTACATCATAACTGAACATATATTGGAAAACTGCTAAAAAAGCACTGAATCTAACAAGACACATATTCAACCATTCATAACAAATACTGGCCAGTCTCAGGCAACTTTATTTTATTTCTAGATCATTTCTATCTATTTCATATATCTGTTACTGTTACTTAGTCCTGTTACACTTTATATGACTGAGTCAACAAATACACAAATACATGGCTAATGAGCATTAGGACACGATCACATTAAATGGTTTACCAAAATGTGTTTTTAAAAGATTTTTTATAATAAAGAAATCACATTCTAAAATACATTTTAGTAACAGGTGTTAAATTGAGATTACACTTTGTAGTTACAGTATCATCAAGTATACAGTAAAAAGGAAACTTCTTTGTTGTTGTTTCAATGGTCTTCAGGAGCTCCAGATGATACAACTCCCATGAAATGATAATAATGACTGATCTACATATAAGTCAGCTTTTGTTCTGTTTTGAATTCATTTTTTGCTTTAAATTCTCACATATCAGTCTAAGTGGCAGACAGTATTTATAAATGATACTTACTGATGAGCTGCAATCAACCTTGTAAAACTGTGCAGCTGTGTTTTTAATTGCTAGTTAGTCACTCCAGAGTCCAGCACCTGTTGTGTTTGGTAGTTTATCCACCTGCTTTACAGTGACAAAGACTCAATGTAAGAAACAAGGCAAAAAGAGAACATGACAGTGCAATGTGCCTCATTGCTGTCACCTTAAATTGTCATCCTTACCACTCATTTCTTTCTGTTTCATCCTCTGTACAGTCAGACTTGACATGCTTTGTGCTATTCTCTTGTCACCAAAGTCCCTTTGTTCAAAAATTACTCACAAGAACCCACTAGAAAGTATCCAGTGAGTAAATATCATATAACTCATCTTGCTTCTTAAAGTGTCTTATCCCCACCAGCAATATTGCACATCTTATGGACAAATGTTGTGACAACTGGATGTAGCCTGGAATTTTTGTATAGACAACAATCCTACATGGAAAAGCCAGAAAATAAATTAAGTCACGCATGGAAGTGAAAGGGCTGTTTGTGTGATTTTAGTGTCATGTAAACAGATCTGTCAGGGTTCCAACTGTAGCTGTTTGTGTTTGTATGATGCTCTTTTCAGTATGCCATCCTCATAATGTTCACCATAGCAGTGCCTCAGAGAAGTGTTTTTTATGTAGTTTTTAAACCCACAGCTTCCTAACCTTATGGAGGAGGGGAATCTGACACCCAAGCATCCAAGCATGATGTTCTGGCATGGAAACACATGAAGTGTTTTAAAAGATTACATCATACTGTATATTTAATTCAATTAAATTCCATTCAAGTTTATTTATACAGCGCCTTTTACAATGGAGTATTGTCTCAAAGCAAGCTCACAATATTACACTGTCTTAAAAGGCCAATCCCAAGTTGAGCAAGCCTAGGGCGACAGTGGCAATATTAGGTTATAATAATAGTAATAATAATACGTTTAATTTATATAGCTTATGTAAAGCTTATGTATTAAATCAACATAATTTACACAACAAGATACACAGTTCAAGACAAGCAGGCACAACAAACATTAAATAGAAGAGGTAAATAGCAAGGTTTTTAGAAGACATTTAAATTCTTCAATTGTTGATGCGGACCTAATGGATAAAGGAAGAGAGTTCCAGAGGGTGGGAGAGGATCTCCCACCCAAAGAGGAAAGCCTAAACCTGGGGACAGAGAGAGTGTTGAAGTCTGTGGAACGTAGTGACCTGGTTGGAGTGTAACGTTGAATCAGATTGCACAGGTATGGTGGAGCTAGACCGTGTAGGGATTTAAATGTCAGCAGTAGAATCTTGTATTTGATGCGTTTATGGACCGGGTGCAACGATTTGACGATTCCGATTTCCAGTTCTTGTAATATATAACTGTCAGATTCCAATTTTCTTTTTGTCTAAAACGTATAAAAGGCTACCTACAGACAATTTCTAGAAAGATCTCAGGGGCTGTTGGCTTACATATTGCAACCACTGAGCTGAGCGCTAACATTAAGTGCTAAAGGTCCTGGGAAACAAACATGGAGCAGCAGGACATTAACTGTTTAGGTTTAAAGGTCTTTATATACATTAACTGAATTCTTAATTAAGGTTAGTTTAAGCACTGGGGTATTGGTTATATGAGACACGGACACAGATGTTAAGTTCTGCCAGAGGCCACGAGCTATGCTAGGAGACAGGAGTCCTTGAGCAAGTCTCTAGGTTGGACAGACACATAATGTTAGCATTTAGTGAGTGCATATGGCACATATTGTTGTTTCGGTACTCTCTCTCTCTGGCATGCTGCACTTTTAGATTCCCTACACAAGCTGTTTGTTGAGGAACCTTTACACATTTTCGGGGAAATTAGCAAAAGAAACCAATGACTGTGCATTTACAAACTCAAAACACATTAGCATAGCCTCTGATAGAAAAGCCTGTGCTAGCGCATGATTACCAGGAGCAGAGATTATTCCATGACTTGGTTGACTAAATATCAGTGATCTTCTTCATCTGCAATTTCCTCCTGTTTACAGAACCTGGGGTAGCCATGCAGACTGGGGCTTTCCATGGCTCCACTATGATTAGGACTTTACTAAATAAAACACATCATTAAAATGATTTCAAATGCTGACTCCAACTTTAATGCACTCATTTCTATAGAGACGTGGCTGGTCAGATTTAGCACACCTCGATAGCATGCGTGTACATTTTCTTCTCAATAAACCGAAGGCCTCTATGAACTGAAAGTGTGTCTGTGAGAGCGAACCCCAATAACAAAGGCTCACGCAAAGGGTCACGTAATATTTTCTGGATATATGCTCGTTGTGCGTGCCCCAAACGTGCCTCAAATGTGCAAGCTGTGACAGGCTGAACGCACACAGCTCTGATTTCACCAAGAAAACTCTGTGAGTGATTTGTAACGCAGCACAGCGTGAGCAAGCATTATGTGTTCACCTGCCTCAATAAGTGTTTGAAGGTATGAACCGCTCCTTCGTGCCAAGCATTGCAAGAGGCATGGGAAATAGAAATGTCACAGCAGAGACACTGTGAGCACACACAGGGTGACCAAGCATACTCTGACTCACAACCTTACTAATGACTTATTGACTGAGCATGCTCTCTAGCCTGCACCGTGATGTTCTTAGTGGCTGCAAGGTGAAAGCAGCAGGGGGCTATTTTAGGTTTTATGCAGGCAGGTGGGCATACACATACATACAAAGTCTCAGTTTCTCCACCTTTTTAACCATGTTTAGTGGTAGTTAACAGCACCCTGGAGTGGTTCTTTGCCGATGTCCTATTACTCCACATGGTTAATCATATCTGTTTTGCTGAATACTATATGAGTTGTAGCCCACTGTACAGTTGTGAATCCTAAAGCTACATTCTGCTATCTTTTTACCGCTGTTTCTGAATGCCCAGAGCAACCATTTTCATCAGGCACCAAAAAACTGTGATCAAGGCAGAAATTAAGTTTCTTTTTTATTGTGTAACAGTAAGAAGTGGAGTGATGGTGGTGCTGCTGGGCACAGGGAGATTTGTCTTTTTTTTTCCTGAAGTAGACCAGGTTCTTTGTCTAGCAGAGAATGAAATTGTGAGGCATGAGTTCAAAATCCAATGTAGCAGGACAAAGAAAAGTCTGGCTGTTTTTATTTTCTGCTGGCTGTTTTTCCCACTCAAAGACCTGGATTTCAAGAGCTGATCTCATCCAGTTTTCTCTCAGTGACATTTTTGCTGAAACAGAGGGTTCCAGAATTAAAAGTGGAACGGTAGATCTTACCAAATCTAAAGTACTAAAGAGTACTAAATGTTTGTTGGAAAAAAAGCTGGTTATACAACAACAATGTATTCAGACTGTTGGGAACGTACACATACTTGGTACATAGATGTGCAAAGGATATCATTTTAAGGAATAATCTTGTGCTCACAATTGTGACACTAATCCGATCAAGTCATAGTCATATCTACACTATACACTTAAGTCAATGGCAATTTAGCATAATCCATTTCTTTGTAATGTGGGAGGAAATACAAGCACTCGGACTAACTCTACACAGGTACAGGGAGGAGATGCAGACTCCACCCAGATAGGACCCAGGCCACTCCACTCTGGGACTGAACCCAGGACCTTCTTGCTGTTTGGTGGCAGTCCACATCTTGCCACCACATAATAGTGAAAATGGAGCATGGATCCTACACACAGATTGCACCAACACACACTGCAAACTGGAGAATAAAACATGACTCAAAGAGGTTTTACGACCATTAGGAATGGGATATTAAATCTGGCATTGTCTGTCCAGTGCATCACCCACTCTTGACTTTAGTGCATGTCACCGACCACTCATCAGCATTATATTGTTGGTGCCAGCACTTTCATTAAACAAGTAGTACAATATATCAGCCACATCAGATACCACACGTGGTACACATTGATACGTGTCAGATATACTAAACATTCGATACAGCATTTAACTTGGAGCGTCTTATTCCAAAACATAATAAGCATCAAAACAATTTGTTTGCTTCAAAACAGGAAATACACTAATAGGTGTCATATTTGTTAATAATGAGAGTGCAGAAAAATGTCTTCATTTAAGGAAATTAAGCTCGCAAGCGTACGATGAACCACAAGCGTTCCCTGTATCTGTATCAACTTTTTAAGTTAAAAAGTCTGTTGTACTTTTGCATTACTATCAATTTTATGTAGACTTAAAATGTTATAGTTGTATTAAATTTCAATAATTGTGTATATATATATATATATACCTGTATATATAATCAACCAATCTATTAATCTTACTTTCCAAACTTATCTTGACTCAATTACCTTGACTTGTTATTATTAATGTCTTACATATATATATATATATATTTTTATTTTTTATTTTTTATTATATATATATTTTTTATTATTTTTTATTTTATTTATTTATTTTTTTTGCTCAGCCGTTTCTTTTAATGATTTTGATCTTTGGTTTGGCCCTCAAACATATCTAAAGCCTGATTTTCCCAATGACATTTGTCCATGCCCTTTTCCATTTCCTTGCATTGTCTGTCTGTCTCCTCATTGTCTTAAATATATTTTAACTGTGGCTAGTACATTGCACGTTCCTATAATTAATAATCAGAATTTGTTTGTTTCTGTTATATTTTAATTGTTAATATATTTTGCATGGAAATGCACAGAGAAATATATTACACAAATAATACCATGTACAAAAAAGCAATACAAAAACAATAAATATGAAAACAGGTTGAAATAATTGGATCAAACAGACCAGCATGGCTTTTTATCAAGTTTGTGTGGGCAGGGGTGGGAATAAATAATGCTGAGATAAATAACTAGGCCATAAATGATGTCAGGTTTATCAAAATATTTCTCTTTGCATTGTATACAGTAGATTTTTGCTATCAATTAACCCAACTATCTGCTAAACAAAATGGTAGACATACTGATAGAGGGACCAGCAAAACCTGAATATATAGTCGATTCCGGTTAATAGGACCACCGGTTGGATGTGTCCTATTAACCGGACTGTATATAGATCATTAACAGTTGAACACACTTCAGAGAACTATAACTACCACATTAGAAACCCATTAGAATATGTGTTAGTAAATGCAGCTGTTATTTAGATTGGAAGCTTGGAACAATAGTATCACTGCTTTCATGAGTCTTCCTCTTGTGATTATTTGTGCCTAACAGAATTTTAATTGATTATGTTTCTTTGTTTTAGAGTGATTCCATTTAATTGGTGCCATTTACTTGTAGTAACTTCATTTTCTATAGTTTTCCAACACTGAATCCAACAACGCCCATATTTACTATTCACAATGAGTATAGGCCTATCTCCGGCCACTTCATTTTATTTTCATGGCTTCTCCTCTGTTTATCAGTCTTGTTACTCTTTGTATAAGGAGTGTAAGCAAATAACATCTAGAAATAATTTTGGTAACAGGATAGTAACCTGAGATAGACCATTTCTAGACATTTACAATATCATCCAATATACAGAACAATAAAAGAAAGAATTAGATTAGATCTTCCCATGATCTACAGAAGATCCAAGAGATACAAATTCCTACTAACCATGTAACGTGTGGTTGTTTCCTAATTTCCAGATGTGGGAAGATGTTAAGGTAAGAGGACCTGGGGACTCAAATATGTAACAAAGTAAATTTTTATGAATTTCTTAGGAATAAAAATATATAATAAAGGCTTAGTTTATCATGACCAGATATAAGGTATTCAATTATAGTGAAATATGTGATGAAAAAATTAAAATGACTATTAACTTGGCATGTGGGAGCCCAACTGAAGGCTGGTAAATGGCCAGCTGGTGGAGTGAGTCACACTCATCAATGTGTAGGTTCCTAGCGCAGCAGCAACTAGAAATGGGGATCTAGTGGGATCTTCTTAATATATGCACAGCAGACCTAACTAATAGGATGACCTATTAAATACTGCTGTCTTTGTTATTCTGTGTGGTGTGTTCCTGTGGGAGTTCAGGAAAATCGTGTGTGGGTTTGAAGCACTGAAGCTTAAAGTTAATCTCTGGCCCAATATTATCAAGTGTGATATAATTCATCTGTCAAAGGCCTGTCTGCTACATTGACATGTTCTGTGTCTGTGTGTGTTTAGGAATAACATGGCAGTTGAATGATGTATCTGTTATCTTGTGTAACTTGTAGATCTATTGTTTGAGGCCTTCGTGCCCAGTATGTGATGTCCTGCTGAAAGTATTTTCTGTAACTTTGCATGTCATTATCCTTTTGCTTTTGAAGACCAGTTAGCTTTGTGGACTGTCCTCAGGCATAGATAAATCAGATATTTCACTGACTTTTATCTTTACAGGTTCTTAATGTTCATTATAACTACGCTGTTCTTACTCCATGACCCTCCTCCTTTCTTCTCTTGTTCACGAATATTGATGTTCAACATAATATGTTATGCTATACAAATGCAACCTGTGTGATGGTCAGACTATTTTGGCTTTAATAGAATCTGATAATATACATAAAAACACATTCTGCAGAAATTGTATTCTGAATGTAGAAATAAAATTTTCCCAGACAAGCAGTGTACAGTAAGATACTGTCGAGCACTGTGATGAGGAAGTTGGCAGTGCATGTCGTAGGGAGTTACGTGGCAGAATAATATGTGTTGGGAAATGTAGCGAGGAAAAACCATTTCCAATAACTTATTGAATAAATAGCATGACATATTAAACACTTCGTTATAAACTAGGTTTTACATTAATGATTTTGTCCAGCCGTATTGTAATGTACGTTTTTAAGCATGTTTTATGCACTACAATACTCTGCTGCACTTGAAAGTGCATGACATAGGGAGTCACATGACAGGAAAGAGGAGCACTGGGAAATGAAGTGAGGAAAAGCTATGCTCGCAGTCGTGTTTTATGGTAGGCTACACTATGAGTATATATTAAATTCCTCAGTTTATTATGAATTCAACTTACAATGGATTTGTCGGAACGGCAACGGTAAATTAGGGAGTACCTGTATCTCTCCCTCCATCCATACCTTGGTAGCTACACATGAATTTCCATCTTTTACCGTCACTTAATTTCTCTATTGTTGACTTTCAAAGCTCTGATCCTGTGTATGGAGCTGAAGGAAAGATCAGAGCTCTCAGCTGGAACTTGTTTGGAAATGGTTTTAGTTTAATGAATGTAATGAAATGTCTGTCACCCATCCCTCTTGCACTTGCAATGCTGACGACATCCTGGGGTCTGCTCAGCTTCACTGATAGAGTCACAAGGCTCTCTGATTCTGAGTTACAAAAGAGCTAAAGAACAAAAAATTGTTCATTTTAAAAGTAGTTCAGATTCAAATTACTTTACATGAAGGTAATCTTTTAGAGAAATTGCAAATAATATAGCAAAAATATTTTTTGAGGAGCACGCCACCCTAAACACTTACTTTTAATTTGAGTGATATAATACACTACAGTGTTCTCTCGGCACTTCACGGTTCACCTTTCGCGGACTCGGTGCATCGCGGGTTTTCCAAAAAAATCAATGGCAAAACTATATTGCAGATTTTTGCTGTTTTGCTGGTTTTTGCAGAACTCGATCTGCGCATGCGTAGTACGTGTGATATAGTTACCAAATACATATACATGTATTTGATGAACCTTTACATTTAAAAAATCACAAAATGTATAAGAAATATATAAAAAATATTAATTCTAACAATAAAGGAATGTTATAAATCATAATATATTACGATTTACAGTAAATATTTTCTCAGCGGATGAATACTCACCAAAAACGAGAAGTAACACTAGAGCATCGGCTGTCTGAGTCGCTAATTGCAGACATCACAAGTTTTTATCTGCGGTTTTGTGTTCGCTGTTTATAAAAGTTTCATTATAGACTGAATTCATTCAAGCCCTACGATGCCACTCAAACGTTCTGCAAGTTCTGCGGCTAAAATAGTGTAGAAATACTTAAATAAATATAGCGTCCTTACTTCACGGATATTAGTTTATCGCAGGTGGTCCTGGAACGTAACCCCCTCCATAAACGAGGGAACACTGTACTTACAAAAATTATGGGATATTTTATTATGGAAGATTTGATTTTGAAGTATTCCTCAATTGTTGTGAGCAATGCATTTGCATTGGTCTGTGCTATTCTTGTTATTTGTGTTATCGTGTTTTTTTTAATTAATGGTATATTTGAGTTAATTCAGGTTAATAATCCAGATGTGTAACCATGCTAATACACAGGGCAACACTGCTGGCACAGTTAAAAATATAATAAAGAAGAAGGACAAACAATGACAGCTACATTGCAATGGCTGTAGTAGAAAAGTATTGTGGGTAAGGCAGTTATTTCTGTAAAAGCAGACCCAATATGCTACTGAAAGACACTGACATTTAAAGTCCTATGGACACCCTTCCATAGCTACATATTCACTGCCCATTTACACCAATAACTATTTTTACGCATGATGAATGAATGAAATGAAAAAATGAATGCCATTGTTAACGTAGTTTGACCTTCACACCTCTAAACAGACTTTTTGTCCGTTACTTAAATCTTCTTTTAATGTGTCACAGAGATTTTTCTGCAGTTCTTACAAACTTGGTAAAGAACTACAGGAAACGTCTGACCTCTATAATTCAAACAAACGTTTCTGTACCAAATATTAATTTGTGGTTTTTTTATCATATAATATACTGGTAATTAAATCAAATACTGTTAATACTGTTTATATATCACCCTGAATCATGTGTACACCAATGTGCATAATGCCTACAGGGCTGCACTGGCCCCCACTTCAGACACTCAGACCACATCTTTTTATTTCTGTACCCGGCTTACAGACAAAGACTTAGATAAACAAACCCTGTAACCACAACAGTTAAACTATGGACACTGGAGACTGAGGGCATCCTGCAGGACTGTTTTGCTATGACAGACTTGGATTTGTTTAACTCTGCAGCCATTACAGAGGACTCTAATGTCAATACACGGGACTATGCCGTGCACGTATTTGGTTGCATCAGCACCTGTGGACAATATTGTGCCCACCATACAGGTGAGGAGGTTTCCCAACCAGAAGACTTGGATAAACAGTCAGGTACGACACATGCTGCGTGCTCGCTCTGTTGCATTTAGATCAGGTTGTGTGACTGAGTACACTGTACGCAGTACACACTGAGGAAAACTTCACAGCAGCCAAAAGGCAGTACAGGGAAAAAACTGGACGGCTTCTACTCCACTGCTGACTCCATGCAGATATGGCAAGGTTTTTAGCATATCACAGATTACAGGACCACCACCAGCACTAATGGCACCACACAGCCTATCGGACGACCTCAACACTTTCTACACTCGCTTCGAGACCTCCAACAGCAAACACAAAAAGGCACACACACAACCAACCATCCCAACCCCCCTCCTCCCTACCGTTAGTATCACCAGGCCAGGTGTGCACAGCTCTGAGGAGCATCAACCATCGCAAGGCGGCAGGAACAGACAACATTCCTGGGCTGGCCCTCAGAGCATGAGCCAGTGAGCTGGCGGATGTCGTCACCTCAACTTATCCCTCAGCCAGAGCATCGTTCCCACCTGCTACAAAACTACAACCATCATCCCCCTCCCCAAAAAGAGGCCCCCCCCATTCTGCCTGAATGACTACAGGCCAGTGAAACTAACTCCGATCATTCTGAAGTTCTTCGAGAGAGTGATGCTGGCCCACCTACAGTAAAGTAAACTTGACTTGCTGCAGTTCGTCAACAGATCCACCTTGGATTCCATCGCTGCTGCTGTCCACTACTCTCTCTTTCACCTAGAAAACAAAGACTCCTACATCAGGATGCTCTTTGGGGACTATAGTCATCCCCCACAAACTTACACACAAACCTGTTCACACTCGACCTGCACCACTCCCTCTGGCCACCGGCTACTAGACTTCCTGACTGGCCGGCCTCAGTCAGTCAGGATTGGGAACAGGACTTCGGGCTGTATCACCACCTATCCACAGGGATGTCCACAAGGGGAACATCATCTTGAAGTTTGAAGTGGAAAGGGTTTACAGGTTTAAATTCCTGGGCGTATACATCAGTGAGGACTTCACATGGACAGTGAACACCACGCAGCTGGTCAAAAAGGCTCAGCGACGTTTGTACATCCTGAGGAGGCTGAGAAAGGTGGGTATGTCTCCAGAAATTCTAACAACTTTTACAGCTGTGTCATTAAGAGCCCCCTGACTAGCTGCATCACCGCACAGCACTACTGTGATGGACCGTAAACGCCAGAAGACAGTATCGAAGACTGCTGAGAAGATCACCAGGACTACACTGCCCTCTCTATAGAGCATCAAGCACCATATAGTACACAGGACTCCATCCTTAAAGACCCCACCCACCCCCCAGCATGGATTGTTCACACTTCTGCCCTCAGGCCAGAGGTGCAGAAGTATCAAATGCAAGACCACCAGGTTAAATAACTATTTTTGGGTGGGAAAACCCGAATCGGCTGTGTATCAAATACTTAATTTCCCCATTGTATAGGATATTCCCCCAGACGTTTTATTTCATATCCATGTTTTTCTAGTCAGTGTGTTGCTGTCCTATAAGCTCTTGTGCTATGCTACTAGAAGGATGAGCTATTCTGCCTGACAGCGGAGCTCTGATTGGTCAAACTAGAACAGGCTCTGATTAAAAATGTTATGCAGCGTCACAGTCCATCAGTTTTGGGGTCGGTGTGAAGGATGGTGTTAATAGATGTTCTCATCTGACCTCATCAGTTGATCCTCATCCATTAGGTTAATTATAGCTTTGTGTTTTAAGTTCTTAAAGATTACCTAAAGGTAACACAAAGCCATTTTTAAACATATTTAGTAGGGAAAATGTATTCTGTTTGATGCTTTTTGTTAGAGATCGCTTCTTTCCCGTCTCTCCTTCTCTCCACGTTCACGCGCACCCAGCCCCGCCTTCTCGTTTCCTAGCGCACGCTCCCGTTTCTCACAGGTGTTTCTGATCCTGCTCGTTTGGTCCTTGTTTCGCCCCGGGTATTTAAGCATGCTGCACTCACGTTTACGTTGCGAAGTATTGACAGTTCCGCTGGATATACCGAGCGTTTGGTTTTGCATCCTGGTTTCCTGTTTTCTAGCGTTTAGCGTATCCTGTTTCCTCTACTTGTTTAGATCTGCGTCTGGTGAGTCTGTTTGGGTGTGTGCGTGATATCTGTGTGCTAGTATAAGTCTCTGACTTCCCCAGTGTCGGTTCCTCCTCCCTTTTTCCCGTCCTCGTTCCTAGTATTTGTAGTGATTGTTATATGTGTATGATTCGGGTTGTCTCTCGTGACTTTCTGTGGCTCCATCAGTTTGCGTCCGTCCATAGTGCCAGTACCTGTCCTGAACCTTCCCTGTGTTTCGCTTTGTTTGTCCCGGAGCCTTTCAGTTCAGTTTTGTTTGCACAGCGTGAGCGTCTCGACCGA
>JAVSBV010119003.1:0-19589 GCA_033117975.1 Parotocinclus spilosoma | reverse complement strand
GTTTAATAAACATTTAATATGTTACATAGCACGTCCCGTCTTGTAACATAGGGCATGCTCGTTTAATCGGACCAGCCAGTTATTAGGACCAAAACGATCACGTCCCAATGTGGTCCCATTAACCCGGAATTGACTGTATTTTGTGTGACCTGTCTACGTCACGATGCCACGTTGACCCTTGATCGGGCGGGAACGGCCTGTTTGGAAGGGCGGCAGCCAAAAAAAAAGGGAATGGCTTGAAGAGAACTGGGATGGAAATTAGTGATAAAGAGGATTATGGAGTGTTATCAGTGTTATCACTATACAAACAAAAGTTTGTGAACACCCCAAAAATAATCAAAAACATAAATATTAGTATAGAGAACTATGGTGCACCCCATCTTTGCTGCTCCAAAACAGCCTTTTTTCTAAACGGGCTTTACACTAAGTTTCGGAACGTGCGTATGAGGTCGGCTTTCGATGTTAGACATTAAGCCCTGGCTCACTTTTGGCATTCTGTTGCATTTTTTGGATGTCTGGTGGATTTGAGGTCAAGTTTCTGTGTGAGCAGGCCAAGTTTTCAATCAAAGTTGAAAACCAATTCTCTATGGACTTTGTTTAAGGACAGCAGGGCCAAACGTTGATGAACTGACTCGTTGGAAGCGGAAACCAATAAGCGTGTCATTTTGAGAGTCGCTGGAGTATCACAACGTCTCATTCTACTGTCCCGGTCTGTCTAAAGACCCAATACTTTTGGCCACATGTGGGTATCCAATTACTAATGTATTATTTGTCTAAGGACCATTCAGAAATATACGCTTTCTATTTTGTGTTGCTAAAGTAGCAGAGCTCAATCATTAGAAGGGGTGTCCACAAACTTTTGGTCTTGTTCTGTGTAGTCTATATGGTCGTTCTTCCACTCCTCAAAATGTCTTTACAAACTGTTTGAAATGAATAACTTGCAAGCAAATGAACAAATTTCAACCAAAGTTTGCCAACAGGCCCTGCAACTTCGCTGAATCATAACAGATCAATCCTTATTGTTGTTTGTTTGACACTTTGTATTGATTGCCTAATTAATGCGGCAGCATAACTCGTTTAATAGCAGGAGCAAGCGCGTTTCGTTATGCAAATTCAACGTCAAGGACCACAATGCTTTGTAATGGGGAAATATGCATCCCTGTAGCATCAACCTTGCGAGTGATGAACCCCGGTCACATTTTTCTATATTTGGCATTTAATAATTCTTTCACCGTCTTATACTGATGCATTGCAGTAATATGAAGGAATCACTATTCCATTATTTGCATGATGGATACTGCGCGCTCCTATATTCATCATACTTAAGATAGCGGCTCTGTCGTCACATCTGTCCTTACATAATTCCACGGACTCATTTAAGATTAGAGGGCAGTGACGGTCCACTTCAGTGCCAGTGGTCTTCCCATGAATTCTAATGACGCTAATATTAATACACTTCAGCACAAAAGGCCTAGAGGGACAATTAGTGGCAGATAATAGCTCTCTCATTCACAGTCCAAGTGCAGCTCTGAAATATTGCTTCACTTTCTTTCTATATGTCTAGCTTAACTGCTCGACTGTCCCTTTCAAAATTTACATTCACGCCATTTTGCCGACGCCCTTATCTAGAGCAACTTACAACTCATACAGTCTTACAATCCAAGCAATGGTGGGTGGGTTAAGGGAAGTGTGACAGCTTGACAGAGGTGGGATTTGAACCCTCGGAACATCAGGTCCAGAGTCCAGTACCTTAATCACTAGGCCACCACAGAAATGTATAGCTTCATCTCCTAAATGGCCAAGAAGCTGCTTATTTGTGACTGGACTGATTTAAAAATGCCAAGCTAGACTGCGGGATGGCCAAATGCCAAGGTGGGACTGTGGTAGCCTAGGGGTTTAAGGCATCGGACTATGGACCAGAAGGTCCAACTCTGCCACAGTTGGGTCCCTGATTGCTTGAATTGTAAAACTGTATTAATTGTAAGTGGCTCTGGATAAGGACGTCTGCTAAATTACGTGAATGTGAAATGTGCGGTAGCCTAGCGGTTAAGGTACTGGACTCTGGGCCTGAATGACCCTGATAGTCCTGGGTTCAAATCCCACCTTTGCCAAGCTGCCACAGTTGGGTCCTTAAGCAAGACCCACCATTGTTGGAATTGTAAGACTGTATGAGTTGTAAGTCGCTCTGGATAAGGGCGTCTGCTAAATGCTGTAAATGTAAATGTAGACTGAAGTGTATTTATACTCTTATGTTTGTATATTAATACTATTAAGACTCCTCATTATCATCAATCATTACCTGATTATGAAATACAGTCATTAAATAAATAGCATGTTCACGTCTTACTTCAGAGTAAAGCTGTTAGTGCTGGGGGGGAACGGCGACATAGGCCATCTTCATCTGATGGTAGATGTGTGTCTACTGGTAGTAATTGGCTTGGACTACATGTATAGATTGTCTATACATGTATAGTATAGTGCCGCATCCAACCACGTGAGCACGAGGAAAGAGGAATCGGATACCATAAAAGATCACCCAGTGCAGAGCTTGGGCCAATTTTATAGCGATCCCTTTGACAAAAAGCACTGGTAATGGTTTGTAAAACCATTGTAAAACTAGGCTTAGATCACATTTAGGTGGCCAGCTCAAAGTTTTTATCAGTTTTTATCAGCAACTGGAATTTTTCAGTTTTACATTAGGTATGATGGGCTTTATGCTGACAAGTATTGAACCAATAACAACTCAACAAAAGTTTGATCTATTTCAAGACTATGCAGAACAAGGTGTTGTAAATGTTGGCTCATGGCTAGCTGCCAGATCACTGACTGCTTTAGTTACATGCAGGACCAGAGTTCCATATGGATTTGGTAATGCTAAGGTATGTCATATGTACTGTCTTGGTGTCAACCTGCACAGAGCCCTGACCTCAACCCAATTGCAAAGGTTTGGGCAGATCTAGAACTGGATTTAGAATGGGATGTCATTATTTACATTTACAGCATTTAGCAGACGCTCTTATCCAGAGCTACTTACAATTAATACAGTCCTACATTCCAAGCAAATGTGGGTTATGGGCTTTGCTCAGGGACCCAACTGTGGCAGAGATGGGATTTGAACCCCAGACCTTCTGGTTCTGATCCATAGTCCATTACCTTAACCACTACACCACATGTAACATGTCCCAATACATAACATAATACACAACACACACACTATATACACGTCTTGCTTCAATATTAGTAATAATTCTAATATTAAAAAAAACTTTCCATCCCGATTCAACACTAATATTTAATTGTTATTCATAACCATGCTTATTCCATGTTTGGACAGGTGCCCCAAATGCTGACTGTAGGGTGTCTGGCTGATAGGTTCACTTACAGCGTGAGTGTAAGGGTGTTACTGGGCACACAGTATACATCTGATGGACTAGTATTGGTGTTTAAACTGGTTGGACACCAAAAGCCTTAATGGATTTTTTTAATGCTGACAAGTCCTGGACCAAGATTAGTCATAATCCTGAACTTTAAAGGACATTTGACTGACTGCTTTGCTGAGCCACTGGCAGAGGCAGAAGGTCTGTGAGGATTTATTTCTGTCCTGTTGGCTGGATTGGAGGTTGTGGTGTTTAAAATAAACAGACAGCAAAAGCATTTATGGGATGCTTTTATGATTTGGGGTAAAGATCAAATTTTATGAGAAACTAATACATATATACTGGTCATTCTAAAGAGCTTACTGACTTTTTCACTTCGGTCTTTACGTTTGCGTTTTTTTTTTATAGCATGGCAGTAGAGCACAGTACAAAGCTAAATGTATCAAACAACGAACCTGTGAAAGGAGACTATTTCCTGTAGTGATAAGCATTTTTAAGGTTCTCCTGGCATCTTCTGAACTTGTCCATTATGGTCACCTATATGCATTACATCACAACCTTGGAAATCTGATCCATGAAACTCTTGAACAGTTATCATGTAGGTAAAACTCCAGGGGACCGACTTGTAGCGTTATTTCTATTCTCAGTGATTGTGAGTTTCATTTTTCCTAAACAATTAATATTTGCTCAAATTCTTTTTTCAACATTTCCCATCACCTGCCTGGCCCGTCTACTGAGGGAAGCGAACCATAGGCCATCGAGTACTGAAAATAATAAGAAGAAAACTTTATTGTCATTGTACATGGTAAACGAAAACACAACACAAGACTACATAAGTACATACATACATTTAAGTTTAAGGGCACATAAAGGTGATATAATATAACATGTAATATAAAAGCAGTACAAGTGTATTGTACACAGTACAGTACGTGTTATATAAATTTATAGTAACATAGTAATAATTCTAAAGTATAGTGTGATACAATGTATACTGTATTAATACAGTTGATTCCAGTTAATTGGACCACCGGTTAATGGGACCAGCCGCTTATTTGGACCCAATGCTAAAGTACC
The DNA here is from genome assembly GCA_033117975.1 of Parotocinclus spilosoma. Classification (NCBI taxonomy): domain Eukaryota; kingdom Metazoa; phylum Chordata; class Actinopteri; order Siluriformes; family Loricariidae; genus Parotocinclus; species Parotocinclus spilosoma. Next base: position 15,135 of record JAVSBV010119003.1, on the reverse strand, counting down.
GAATCAAATCCTATTAAATACGTGTAATGTTATTCGCTTATTTGGATCGCTTTTAGGGCATTGGGATGCTTTTATGCCTCCAGTGGAGCATACACAGCGAAGAAGAAATATGTAATATCCGTGGTTTCAAAAGAAACTCTTCGTCTTTGGCATCACTACAACGCTCCTGAGTTTTTCCCCAGCCCTCTACTGCCACCTACAGGCCTTTGCCTAACATTTCCATTTACTACAAAAAAGTAGCCACAAGTCGCCACTTAGCAACTGCAAAAGCGTGTCAAATCCCACTGGATAAGTTCTTCAAATGTTGACTGGAATTTTTTTTTTTTTACAGTATTATGCTTCGCGTGCTGAGTACCTATACATTGTGTTGTAGATCGTTTCGAAAAACTTGTTTGCAAATTTATTTTTCAATGAACAAAGTTTGTAAGCAACAATAGTTCTTGTTTTTACGTTCGCTATACATGTAAATTGCACAATAAAGGTTTAACAAGCATTTAATATGTTACATAGCACGTCCCATCTTGTAACATAGGGCATGTTCGGGATGATTGCGTCCCGATGTGGTCCGATTAACCGAAATCGACTATATTGAAATTGTCAATAACCAGGACAGAAAGAATCGCCACTTATCACTAAGGTGACTTTTCTTACAAAGGACCTTTACAGACTTTTGTCTTCTGTAGTAACTTATCAAATAATATTACTACCAGGTCTGATCTAAAAAATAAGTGATTTATTATTTGCAGTATAATATACATTTCAGTTGTTTCTGTGCATTTTGGTGCCATTATTTTTAAAAAAAAGTTCACTCAGTCTTACTTTAGCCTGCATGCGGTCAGTGCCTGTGATGAACTGGGCATATCCAGAGCCATTTTCGGCTATTCCTTTGATAAGGGCAGTACTTGCACCTTCACCAATCCCAAATGAGAAGCACCTGCTCAGACAAAGAAAAATTACTCCTAGACCATTCCCATATAAAACATTTATAAAAGAAAACACTAACCATTACTTAATTCCACAATTTAGCCCCAAGTATGCCCCAAAGTATGCCCCAAAGCATCAACATAAATACAACTGGTCAATTAAATGTTGTGAATACCACAAGCTGGGCCTTTATTCAAAATGCAGCATTGTTATGGTACAGTCAGTACCGAAAACTATTCCTTTCATAATGTATATTTAAAATAACTGCTTTACAATCAACCATTTAGTAAAAAAAATCATTGCTCAGCATAAATGAGTACACTCCCTTTGGAAAGTAACATTTTAAACAATATCTACTGTATATGAACACAAACATTTTCCAAAATGTTGACAAGGCAAAGTTTAATATAACATCTGTTTAACTTATAACATGAAAGTAAAGTTAACAATAAAACTTGGATTACACTTTTTTAGTTTAAATCCCATTAGGGTGGTGCAAAATTAGAACATACTACGTACTACATCTTGTATTTTGTATGGCCTCCATGATTTTTATGACAGCACCAAGTCTTCTAGGCATTACATTAACAAGTTGGCAAAATTTTGCAACATTAATTGTTTACCATTCCTCAACAATGAACTCTTTTAGTGACTAGATGCTGGATGGAGAGCTATGCTCAACTTGTCTCTTCAGAATTTCCAATATGTATTTGCTCAGGAGACATACTTGGCCACTGAATCACTTTCGCCCTGTTCTTACTCAGAAATTCAACAGTGGACCCCTCTCATTTTTATAGCTTTTATATTTTATTATATATTTTCATGGGACAACACTGAAGATATGCCACTTTGATACAATGCAAATTAGTTAATCAATGGCTTGTATAACAGTGTAAATTTGCTATAATAATTAAAATAACACACAGCCATTAATGTCTAAACTGCCAGCAACAAAAGTAAGTACACCCCTAGGTGAAAAAACCTCTCTGGTATAATGTGACTCATTAGTGTTACAAGGTCTCGGGTGTGAATGAGGAGCAAGTGTGTTAAATTTGGTTAAAGTTCTTTTTAGACAACTATCCTATTTATAATACTGCTCAAAGATCAAAGAATCTTACATTTTCTACAATCATGGTGGTAAAAATGTATTTTGTACTGGACTGCATGAGCAGAACTACATGGCATGCTACACAAATTTACTTAAAGGTACTACATTTCCCATAATGTCCCAAAATCTTTCCAAAGCCTGAGTGGCTAACAGTTACTTGTGTAAACCCAATTCGTCTTAAATCACTTAATCTACAGTGCTCACAAAAACTATCTTCTAAAAATGAATTATCTTCTAATTTTTGTGAGCAGTGTACTTAAGAGTTTCTTTTAATGCACAGCTGTGCCCCTATGACTGATAGGCAAAGAGATTGGTACAGCTATGACCCTTTAAATTTTGTGTGATTCAGTAGGTCAAGCAGTCTAAAAAATGCCCATGACTTATATAATTTTTCCGCCAACAAATCTTACCTGTGGGAATCAGCATTGCACCTCACACAGTTAAGAACTTCCCTTGTGTTTGCTACTTCTCCATCAGTGAAAATGAAAAGCTGTGGAAAGAAAAAAGAAAAGCCTTCAGAAAATAAAATCATTCTAAATATTTCTAAAGCTCTGAGTCTTATTAATTATTTAAATAATTATAACGAATTATAATTATATTATTAATATCAGTTAACTAATCCATAAATTACAGTATTTCTTGTTGTGTTTAATCTTGACATCTATTAGTCTTATTTAGTTTTGCTGCATTAGTTGGTTTCATGTTATTTCTAAAACTTGCGTATACACAACCACATGTATGATGTCTTTGGACAATAAACATTTCTTTTTGTAAACGTTTTACAAAATGACAAATTATTTCACAAGTAAGTATTTGAAGTATTTTTCAAACACGAGCATGGGACAAACACAAGAAAGGGCTCTTCAGAGACCACCAACAACTATTCCAAGCAACCTACAAACCAACAAAGCAAATATAAAGAGAGATTTCACACAAGGTAAGGGCAAATAAACTACAGTATTTACAACAGTACATCACTAAACAACCTTGTGAAATAAGTTATAAGTTTAACGTATTATTATTTACTTATTATTATTACTAATAACTTATATCATGTCTAACTATGTTGCACATACCTGCTATGGTCAGAATGCAGATGAAAGTTGATTTTAGTGACTTTGACGTTGTGACATTGGTGCTTGACAGACTGCTCTAAGTATTTCAGAAACTACTGGTCTACTGGGATTTTCATGCACAGCCATCTCTATGTTTTATACAGTCAGTGGCAGTTCTCTAAGAAAAGACACCTACAATTCATATGAGATCACCATAATTGGACAATAAAATACAGGACAAATATTGTCTGATGTGTCTCCATTTCTACTTTAGTGTTCAGATGGTATAATTTGACATAAACAACATGAAAGCATGGATCAATGGTTCAGGCTGCTGGTGGGGTAATGGTTTGGGGGATATTTTCTTGGTACACTTTGGCTCCTTAATACCAACTGAGCCTCATTAAAACAGCACAACCTAGCTGAATATCGTTATATTGAGTAGCATCTTCTGATGGCTACTTCCAGCAGGACAATGCATCATGTCCCAAAGCTAAAACCATCTCAGACTGGCTTGAACATGAAAATGGGTTCACTGTACTGGAATTGCCTCCAGAGCCACCTAATCTCAATTTACTACAGCTGGGATGTGCTACAACAGGAAATTCCCATAAAATCTGCCGCAACTGAGTGATAATCAAAAGTGTTAAAAAATCTCTAGGCAATATTTCCAGCAACTTGTTGAATTTACACCACCAAGAATTAAGGCAATTCTGAAAGCAAACGTGTACGAACAAGGTGTATCTCAGAAAGTGACCGGTGAGTGAACACTTGTTAAGAGCCACGTTACATTCATGCAGTTCTCTATTTAGTTCTCAATAAAGAAATGAAATGCATAAAACTACAGAGATAAAGACAAGCAGGTTCAGGTATTGTTCACATCAACCACCAGAATGAGGAAAATGTCTTTGACATTCATTGTGGTATGATTGTTAGTGTTAGACAGGTTGGTTTGAATATTTTTATAAATGCTCCTAGATTTTGCATATAAAACAAAGCAAAAAACATACAGCAGTGGATGAATGTGCTTTGCTGAAAAGAGATCAACAAAAAGTGGCCAGACTGGTTCTAGCTGACAAAAAAAAAAATTTGAAAAGAAAAGCAACAATGCAAAATTTTAAATGTCAGACTGGGTTTGATGCAATGTGCATTGTAAGATGCTTTTTTTTGTTTCCCATGGCATTCAGCTACGCCTGTTGCCACAACCCCTACTTTAAATGCTTTGCATTGCAGTGACTGCTGTCTTAGCCTCAGTGTCAACTACTTCTCCAAAGGCCTGTGGCAGATAACTCTAATTCTGTATTCTAATCATCATAGTTCATTTAATTATTTAAAAAAAATTGTTGTCAGCAGTAAACAGTCTCTTTACTACAAATTAGGTTTCTAGTTGTATTTGCTTGTTCCAGTCCTAGTAATTACAGACACCTTTGTATCAGCTTTTGTGCTGTGACCATGAGAGTGCAGCATTTAATCTCATTGTATAAGTGGGTAGGTGTACAGATATGTGTGTGAATGATGATGTATTGTGATGTCACCTGTCTGGGATGGTTAGGAATGCCAGCTTGGCTGTAGATTTTTTCCAAAGGACTCAGAATCTCTGTGCCACCCATGTCTGCTTGCATTTGTTTCACCATCGCCACAGCCTGCTCCATAGTCTCCTCACTGTACTGCACACTGTTCCTAAAAACAGAAACGCACCAAATACATCATATCAGATTTGTTTAGGTGTGTAATCGATATAATTAATTAAATGATACATATTGCCTACAGTATCTCACAAAAGTAAGTAGACATTTTATAAGTAAGTATTTTATTAGATATTTTCATGGGTCAACACTGAAGATATGGCACTGTGCATATTGCATCATATCAGATTTAGGTAGGTCTGTAATGTGGATAATTAATAAACTGGTGCATATTGCCTATATATTTACTTTTTCATGCGAGGTTTGCCATATTTAAGTTGGACCAAACGAACCAAAACTCCAGTTTACTGCAGTTTAGACTTCCATTACTCCAGTAAGAGCTATATACCATGATCTACGTATATAAATTTAATATTTTTAATTACAAGCTTTACACTTAAAATCACATTACACTTTAAAATTTCCACATCTGACTTTTTATACTAGGGATCCTTAAAGTTTAAATAACATCTATGAAAGTAGTTTGGTAACTCGTTTCCAGGTCAGTGGTGTGTGGATTGTAAAACTACATCACCACAATACTGATGCGCTTAAGGGGTTACAGATCCGCATTAGCTACATTAAAAGTTACATTTATTTCAACAAACCAAGTACTCACGGGAAGAAGGATTCATAGTGAGAGCCAAAGCCATAGATGTTAAAGTAGCAGCCCATAGGCAGACTCTTCAGTAGAAAGAGCAGTGTGTCCTAAAAACATCTTTAAACTCAGTACTTTCAAATGAAAAACTAAAGCGTATAGACTTTACAATTATTCTAGATAATGTTTTGAGTCTTACCCTGGCACACTCGATGCGTGTCCTTGCATACGCTCCATTATGCATCGTGCAGTTCATACTACCAGATCTGTCCATTAAGAACACAAACTCACCACAAGATGTCACAGATGACAATACTGACTGAGGGAACTCTGGGTAGAAACTCAGCATGACTACAGGATCTCCCATGAGAGTTCCTAAATGAAAGTAACATAGATAAATACAGAACAATGAAAATGATGCTAAATGGTACGTACACATAAAATAAAAGGTTAGTAATGTAATTGTGCTTCTATAAGAGGTTGTATTAGAAGTAAAGGAGCATCAATGTGTTATTGTTTCAGACTAGTGAAGTTTTTCTATAATGCTTGTTTCTTCGCAGAGTACAAATAAATGCCAAAAGAACACATGCTCAAAGTACGAGCATAGAATCCTGTTACCATCACTCCACAGCCCTCCATGATCTCTCTGTCATATTTCTGCCCAACTAAATTAATGTGGCAGTATCCATATGTGGAAATGTGGGCTCCTTAAGTCAGTATGATCAGCTGGACTGGTCCCACACCTGCACAGTGCGGACCTCTGTGTTTAGTGTTGGTTTATTGGCAAATAGGGTTGACTGTATAAACTATATATACTACTGTATTTAGTTATCCTGCAACTAAGACAAATTAAAGAAACTGTATGGTGTGTTAAGACACCACCTGATCCAGTAAAATTCTACATAGTGTTTAGAGGCTACCTGCTCAGGGTCATAATGATAGTCAGAAATAAAAAAATTGTAATTGGAAGGATGCAAGCCATATCATAAGACTGCACTCATAATTTAAGTACCATTACGGAACATATATATTTAACTTTGCATTTTGTGCAAATGCAAAGACATTTACAGTGTTTGAATTTTCTACAATCTGAACCCTTGACATTCATGCATACACAATCGATGTTATCAGAGATATCGTAGCAATTGTGCTAAGAAAGAAGGTTTCATTTTAGTAAACATAATTATGCAGCTCTACCTGGTTTTGCTGTTGGATCTCCAGCCTCCACTACAGCAGTAAACTCATGGGGATTCTGATAATAAACAAACAGCTCAACATCTTTGTCAAACATATGGCCTGCACTCAGGTTTACCTAAACACACACACACACACACACACACACACCAGAATGAAAACCAGTTCAAAGTAGTTCAAAGTAGAACTGAGTAGAATTGAAGTACTTTAAAATTTCCTGTAAAATTCCACCTAATGTGTATGATGTATATGTAAATGTAATTTATTTCCAAAAGAAACGGGGTGCAGAGTATTTGCATAAGACTACACATGCACACATTTTAAACAGTGCCATACAGTCAGGTTCTTCTAATCATTTATAGAAGGGGTGATAAATGGATGTATGTAAAATATTATATTAATATTTATTTTATAAATAAAGTAAAATCAAAAACATCATCCTAGGCCATAGCATTGTCTACCCCTTATCTACACACTGAGAAAGACCACTGCTTTTTTACAACACACAAACCTTTGCCTTTGTGTGTTCTGTGCTCAGGAACTCCAGTGGGTCAAGAGGACAATTGGACTCTACTTTAGTGATCGGGTTTGGAGAGCTCACTTCAGCAGTAATTGAGAGAGAATATGGAACACCTCCAGGATTTGATGTGATTTCTGGCACTATGCCACCACTTGTACCTGAATCACAAACAGAACAACCAAAACATCCATATAATACATACCTATGTTACATCTGAGCAAATGCCATTATAACTGATTAAAAAACACTCTGAAAACAGGTCAGATCTCAATGAGAAAAAATTATTGAATCATTTAATCACCCTACAGAGTGTAGTATTCAAAGACACCCCAAAAATAAAAGCAAACAAATGATGCAGCAGGCTACACCATTTAGCTGAAATTCTATTTCAGCAAGTTAAAAACTTGCTCAGTAGTTTGCAGGGCTTGCATGCATGCCTGACAATGTTGAGACATGCTCCTAACAAGATGACGGACGGTGTGACATGTGCTCAGGTGAAACCGGCTCTCATCTGTGAAAAGCACAGGACGCCAGTGGCGGTTTTACCAGTTATGGTGTTTTGTGGCAAATGCTAATCGCAAGGTCCACTGCCGAACGTCAGGCCCTCAGCCCACCCTCATGAAGCCTGTTTCTTATTGTTTGGTCAGACACATTCACACCAGTCCCGCCTCTTAACTGACCAGACCAATATCCCAGATGTTGAACTGAGGTCACTGCTCATTGTGTTTATTAGATATGTGTTTGTTAGATGTAAGGTGTGTTTGATTATAGTCCTGTTGGGTTTATGTATCAGTACCAGGAGGTGTGTAGCGAGGGTTGAGCACTGCAGGTAAGCAGAATCGCAGTGAATGGTCAGCTTGTACACACAACTCGATGACATAGGTAAAGGTGATGGCAGCGCTCTGTTTTGGAGGAAGAGAGCCCACACTCATTCTGAATACATCTGCAGCCTCATCACTTTCCTCCAGCAGAAAGGCCTGCTGCCCAGAACTCAGTGCATCATCATACTCCTCCTGTGCCTGTCAAAGATTCATAACAATGTTTTAATGCAACCTATAAAAAAGGACAATTAACTGTAGCCATATGAAACAGTGGATGAAAGAGATGACTCAGGGGTTATTTTGTGTTTATTCACAAATAAAATGCTTATTTTAATATGAAAAGATTATACATTATACAATTACAGCTGTCTCTGAGTATAGGTGTACAAATATAAAACTAGACTTAAATGTCTAATGAGTATTAGACCTGTCTACTAATGGCCATTAATAAAGCATTGTTTAAGGGTCCTAAATGATATTAGAAAAAAAATAGTACGTCTTAGTAGTTCACTATGAATCTTACTTGAAATTGTAATCGAACTTAATTTAAAAATGGAAATTTCATTTTGCCTAAATATGTGAGGATGGCAAATTAATAATGCAATACTTCAAATTCATATCAGTGTTTCTGACTCAATTATTATTATTAATTATTAACAATCTTTTTTTTAGATAAAGTCTTATTTCATTGATTTCCTCAGCCTTACCAGCTGGATAAAAGCTATGTAGTTAGCGAGAGAATAATCATACTTCACAAAGACTCTCTGGAGTTGTGACAGCACTAACCACTGCTCCACCACGCCTAACCTACGTAGGTCTTGTTTTTGTTGAAAAAAAAACAAAACAATAAATCATACACCATTTATCAGTGCTACTACTGGTTGCCTGTTTAGTTGAACTATTTAATTGCTAGTAAAACAATATCATAGTATTTGGCACAGTAATTGCAACATGAACAACAACTACGTTTACAAAAATATTTGTTGCCGTTTTGTTGCACAAGGGGTCACACTAAATACATTTACATTGCTACAAATGCAAAAATATAGAAACTTTTAAAGATATCACAAACTCAGTCATTACTGTGTGCTTCTTTAAAGTGCTTTAGTCTCTCTTTCCCTTACTTTCTGTTTTTCCTTCACTTCAGCCACAATTTCCTGATCCGCAACCTTAGCACTGAAGTGGCAAACAGCAGCTTCTGAAGGCACGGGGAAAACAAACAAGGCCTCCACCGGGTTCTTTTCTTCATTTACATACTGCAGGGTTGAAGTTACTGTCGCTACATGCACCTGAATCTGCAGATCCACCTTGATGCTCTTCAGTGGAACTAGACAGGAAACAAGCAGAGATTATAGTCATAAATTATCATCCTTAACTAAATCACACTATAAAATGCTAAAAAAATTGTGTGGTTGCTATTGTGTGGAGCCAGTTTCTGTCAAATATCTCATACAATATTATCCTTGTGAATTCCACTGCTTTGTCTACATGCATAACAGGTCGATGCAAATAATTGCACTGAGCAAAACACAAGCAAAGTATGTCGTAGGTTGGAAGACAACACTAATGTTAAAAAGGCAGAAAAACACAGGCATCAGGGGAATGTAGTGGATGTAATCTGAATGGCATCACAGATCTGCCTACACATTCCAACAGTCAGTGAATAACTTTGTTTTGTTCAAGCAGTTAATGGTAAGACAAAGCAGTAAAGAATCTCACTGTCTATTTATGAAAATAAAAATAATACAAAGATTCCTGAACTATTACCTGGAACTAGGTTCTAATCTTATTGCACAATACATTTTATTTGTTATTTCAAATGTGGAAGAAATTATCTATGCCCATATATCGGATATATTTTATCAGTGATTGCAAATACACCAAACTTTCATTTACTTATTGGTTTGTGTATTATATGGTTCAATGAGTTGCTGCATTTAATCTCATGAATTCAAAGTAACTTACTTATGCTTGTGTAATGTTCTGTGCTTTTGCTTCACAAGCTATTCAGTGGTTATTTACACAATAGTACATGATGTATTGAATGCTATTTCAATGAGTGTATGCTTTGTTAGAATATCAGTTCAAGGAAAACAGATTCCTTTCAATACTTATTTTTTTTTTTTACAAATCTGAGTTTAAATTATATTTAAATAATATTGTATTTTAAATCAACTAGTTTTATGTCTATATATATATATATATATATATATATGTGTGTGTGTGTGTGTGTTTAACTGCAAGTTTTGGAATTTGCAGTTGAATTTACATAATAAAGCTAAACACTGATTGAATGCCTCTGTCATTATAAGCCACAATGATGGTGAATGATAAATATCTCCTTTGAGTAGTCAAATATGTATATTTTGTTTGTCCCTTAAATATTATTCATATACCAAATATTCAAATTAATTAATTCACAATTTAACAAAACACAGTTTAACATTTTCCCGATCCACATTATCAATGACACAAAGAAAAATTCAATAGTGGTGACAGATTCTTAAAAACCTTACTCAGGTTCTTACCCCATATTTAGTAAAGTGTACTTTATTCAAAATGTGCTTCACTTCATCCTGTTTAAAGGACTAACTACTCTCTTTATAATGAAACATGCAGTTCTTCAAATGCAGATGACATTTTCAATATGCTTAAAAAACCATATTGTCTATCACAATATCAAAATGTACCATGATACGATAAAGTATTGTCATATTGCCTACCCCTTGTGTAACACTTATTGTAAAGTTGTATAGCTCTGCAGAAAGTGAAGATATAGGCTACCAATGTTATGACAAAGGTGATATCAAAATAGAAGTTGTTTTTTTTTTTGGCTATTGAAAATATGTAGTAATACATATTGAGTTATCAAGTAATAAATTATTACTGCGCCTGGACAATGTAGTTTTAGTTTGTCAGGCAAACATTTTTGTGAACCCCATGTAAATCACTTGTGGTTATCTCTTAGTCTGTTGTAATTTTCCTTTGACACCAGTACTGTCTGAACCAATCTAATGCACTTTAATTCTTTAGCTTGTATCTTGTTATTGTTGTTTTTCTACCCTGCTGTTGTCCGAACAACAAAAAGTTTTAAAATATGATGTGCAATGTTAGATGTGTAGCTCTGGCCAATATGAAATCAAACCATAAACTCCAGTATAGTACATCTTGTAGCCTAGACATTTATGTATTTGCGCAATGGGCGTGGCTACACTTACATACGCATTCCCACAGCTAAACAGATGTAACAAATTTCAGTATGTAAAAGACAAACGTGAATTGTCGAGTAGATTATAACATAAAATGCATGTATTTTTTACCAAGGCGACACCTTATCCGTAATAACACTTAAGTTACATTCGCACTGCCAATCCACGCCCACTATTCCGAGACAAACAAACAAAACCCAAAAACCCAAACAAATCTCATACATCAACAAATAGTAAATGTTTTCGCTCAGTAGATCTACTGAGAATCTTGGTTATTTGATGAACAAGACGTTAAAACAAACTGTGCCAGAAAACTTTGTCTTTAGCACAAAATGACTTGGGGATTTCCCGAATTCTCACCTGCTTCGTTCTTGTTTGTCACCAAGCCACAGGTCACCATTTTGCGCTTTGTTTATGAAATGCTAACGCTGACGTGAAATCCTGTAACAATTGTGAATATCACAAGCTGTTATATAGAGCACATACGGGTTGGGTGGAGTACGTAGCCTACCAATAGCCTACAACGGCGTCGTAATCAAACTGAAAGTAAGATAGAAGACTACCCTGATGACCACGCAGTTCAGGGAAGGGTTACATTAAAGCTGCAAGCGTCACCAGTAGAAGCGGATGGATATACTGTAATTTTGTATAAGCCCAGAGAAAAATGTACTGTACAATTTTTACAGTACAACCATGGCATGGCCAAATTACCATCAAAATCCATAGTTGAACTGTGAAATTATTTATGGTCATTTCATAATAAACCATTTTTACAGTTGTACTATGAATTTTTACAGTAGAACCATGGCGTGGCCAAATTACCATAAAAATCCACAGTAGAACTGTGAAATAATTTATGGTTAGTTCATAATAAACCACGTTTACAGTTCTACTGTGAATTTTTACAGTAGAACCATGATGTGGCTAAATTACCATCAAAATCCATTGTAGAACTGTGAAATAATTTATGGTTAGTTCATAACAAACCACGTTTACAGTTCTACTGTGAATTTCTACAGTAGAACCATGATGTGGCCAAATTACTACCAAAATCTATAGTAGAACTGTGAAATAATTTATGGTCATTTTATAATAAACCACGTTTACAGTTGTACAAAGAATTTTTACAGTAGAACCATGATGTGGCCAAATTACTATCAAAATCTATAGTAGAACTGTGAAATAATTTATGGTTAGTTCATAATAAACCACGTTTACAGTTGTACAAAGAATTTTTACAGTAAAACCATGGCATAGTAACCATAGTAAAACTGTGAAATAACGTATTGTTAGTTCATAATAAAACATGTTTACAGTTGTACAAAGAATTTTTACAGTAGAAACATGAAGTGGCTAAATAACAATCAAAATCCATAGTGGAACTGTGAAATAATTTATGGTTATTCATAATAAACCATCTTACCTAAGAGATGACCTATACCTGTCACAGCAATAAATGCTGTGGTACTGACATCAGCCATCCACTGTGCATTATGTTATGTGCAATAACAATTACTATACATTTGCATATTGTGTATATTTTATTTTATATTAATATGTAGTTTTTAGGTTTTGTATCTGTTTCTATAGCATGAAAAGTTCCCCTTGTATGATAATAAAATGCATCTTATCGTATGCAGCATGTTGTTGTGAATGTGGATAGACTAAATGGAATTTACGTATTACTCCCATTACAGTGCATAATATTATTCAATGTTTTAAGGAACTAACATTTTAAGGGTCGAACGGGTGATCCTTTTCAGGCTCTCTAACATATGAAAACAAAAAGGTGAAAAGGCTCCCAGAAGGGAGCACCACGCGAATAAATCAAGATGAATGCCAGGGGGCTGCCCTTTATGGCCAGATATGGGGTTCGGCACTGATAGTGACCTTATAGCAGCATATGGCGGCCAGGGTCCGGAGGCGACCCCTCCGGCCGCAGACCCAGGACGCAAGCTTCACGAGCCGCGGGTCCGGGGTGCAGCCCCTACCAGCCTGACCCGCGGGCGCCATCAGCTGCCGGGGAATGAAGGGGCGGAGTCCATACAGGACTGTGGGCATATGGGACTGTGGGACTTTTGCACAATGAAGTGCCGATTTGGGACATCTCCCAAATCGTGAGGCCAGGGGGGACTTCAGAACGCCACAGGGCGAGCATGAGCTCGAGTGCGAATCAATTGCGAAAGGCGGCGAAGCACCAGGGGGTGAGTGTGAGCTCAAACGCGCGTATAGTACGAGCGCAAATCGATCGCGAAAGGCACCAAAGCGCCAGGGGGATGAGCGTAAGCTAGAGCGCGCATGTAGGCACGTGTATTTTAACCACGCAGCCGGGTGGCGGCTCTAGCCAGGGCGTGTCTCAAATTGAGAGGGCAGTCGAGTAGAGCGAGGCTCAACAGAGCAGTGGGGAGTGAGGCTAAATAGTGGCCGAGGACAGAGAGGGTACGGGCTCAGACGTGCAAGAAGCGCATGTATAAGCCAAACCGGAGCGTACCTAACGATGGAACGAAAACTCCTAAAAGTGTCCCTCAAATGCTAAATACCTCAGGAGTTTCCCCCGTACCCATCCGTCTGCACTAAAAGCCCCAGGACATTACCAACTAGCCAAAAACTGAGCGCACACACATCCAGCATATCAAAGGCGCACCTGGGCACCGATGGTCAGGTGTATGGTGGAGTGAAACGACCTGGCAACAAGCACTGCTAGAACTCCCACTTAATTAGAGGGAGACACAGGTGTTCATCATCAGGTCGTTAACCAGACACTGGTTATAAGCTGCCTCACCGATTGCTCTTTAACGGCAATCAGTGAGGCAGCACTGCGAGGGAACTGATAGGAACCTTAACAGTGTCTGAAAAGTGCATGGACATCCGTGGAAAAGATAATATCTTGAATACAGCATATTTATATGCATGTTTATATTTATAGGCATTATAGCTGCCATCACAAGAGTGTAAATGACATTTTACATGATTTACATAATTTTTAAACAGTAAAGTTTTAAGTGGCATTTGTGATGTAACTCTGTATTGTAGTCCTTTTTAAGTAATTCCTTGCCCATAAGGCTATAACAGCTTTTGTGAATGAATGCCAGTTCTTAATGCAGTGTTGCCTCAGGGATCGAAGATCACAGGTATTTGAGCATAATTGTTTGTTCCTTAAATTGTTTAATGATATTATGCACTGTAATGGGAGTAAACCAGTGGGGCCAAAAAGTATTAAGTCAGCCACCTACTGTGCAAGTTCTTTGTAAAAAAAAAACAGGAAATCACATGTAATTTGTTTTAAATAATGTAGATTGTGGTGAAAAATAAGTATTTGGTTAATACCAAAAGTTCAACTTAGTACTTTGTAACATACCCTTTGTTGGCAAAGACAGAGGTTAAACGTTGCCTGTAAGTCTTCACCAGGTTTGCAAACACTGTAGCTGGTATTTTGGCCCATTCCTCCATGCAGATCTCTAGAGCAGTGATGTTTTGGGGCTGTTGCTGGGCAACACAGACTTTCAACTCCCTCCACAAATCTTCTATGGGGTTGAGGTCTGGACACTGGCTAGGCCACTTCGGGACCTTGAAATGCTTTTTACGGAGCCACTCCTTTGTTGCCTGAGTGGTGGGTTTAAGATCATTGTCATGCTGGATGACCCAGCTACATTCCATCTCTAATGCTCTCAATGATGGAAGGAAGTTTTGGCTTAAAATCACATGATAACATGGCACCGTTCATTCTTCCCTAAGCATGATGTTTTTACCCCATGCTTCACAGTAGGTATGGTGTTCTTGGGATGCAAATCAGCATTCATCTTTCTCCAAACACGACGAGTTGAGTTGAATAAAAATTGAATTAGAATAGAAAAAGTTCTATTTTGGTTTCTTCTGACCACATGAAATTCTTCCAATCCTTTTCTGGATCGTCCATATGCTCTCTGTGAAACTATAATTTATGTCATTTAGCAGACGCTCTTATCCAGAGCGACTTACAATTGATACATTCTTACCATACCAACAATTGTGGGTTAAGGTT
>JAVSBV010118995.1:0-19590 GCA_033117975.1 Parotocinclus spilosoma | reverse complement strand
ACACACATACATATATATATATATATATATATATATATATAGAGAGAGAGAGAGAGAGAGAGAGAGAGAGAGAGAGAGATCTATATATAACTTTATATAATTTTTGTGGTAAACTTCATTTAATATTCATTTTAATCATGAATTCATGCATCATATTTATGAAACATTAGGGCTAGTACTGATGTGAAAGAGATTTTGCTCATTTTTGTCACTATTTTATTACAACTTTCCATGGGACAACACTGAAGATATGACACTGATACATTGTAAAGTCTAGAGCTTGTATAACAGTGTAAATTTGCTGTGCCCTTAAAATAACCCAACACACAATGATTTAATGTCTAAACAACTGGTAACAAGAGGGAGTACACCACTAAGTGAAAACGACCAAATTGTTCCTAATCAGCTATTTACCCTCCGGTATCATGTGACTCGTTGGTGTAACAAGGTCTCAGGTGTGAATGGGGAGCAGGTGTGTTGAATTTGTTGCTGTTGCTCTCATATTCTCCCATACTGGTCACTGGAGATTCAAAATGACACCTCATGGCAAAGAACTCTCTGACTATCTGAAAAAAAGAATTGTTGCTCTACATAAAGTTGACCTAGGATACAATAAGATTTCCAACACCTTGAAACTGAAGCACTGTGGCCAAATAATACAGCGGTTTAACAGGACAGGTTCCACTCAGAACAGACCTCACCACTGTCGACCAAATCATATCCAGAGGCTGCCATTTGGGAATACATGTAGGAGAGCTGCTAGAATTCCTACAGAGGTTAAAGGAGGGGGGACAGTGGCCAGACCATACACCACACACTGTATCAAACTGGTCTGCATGGCTGTTGTCCCATAAGGAAGCCTCTTCTAAAGATGATGCACAAGAAAAGGCAAACAGTTTGCTGAAGACAAACAGACTAAGGACATGGATTGCTGGAACCATGCCCTGGTCTGATGAGAACAAGATAATGGTATTTGATTCAGATAAGGTCACGTGTGTGTGTGTGTGTGTGTGTGTGTGTGGGGCGGAGGAATACGAAGTCAAGTGTGTCTTGCCTACAGTTAAGCATGGCGATGGGAATGTCATGGTTTTGGGCTGCATGATTCGGTTCTTTAAGGGAATCATGAATAAAAACATGTATTGCGACATACTGTGGCCATTTTCTGCCAGCAGTTAAGACATTAATGACTGTGTGTTGTTATTTTGAGGACACAGAAAATTTACACTGTTATACAAACTGTAGACTTTACGTTGCATTAAGGTGTCATATCCTCAGTGTTGTCCTATGAAAATATATAATAAAATATGTGAAGTGTACTTACTTTGGGAGATACTGTGTGTGTGTGTGTGTGTGTGTGTATATATATATATTGGCGATCCTCTGCACACCTTCAAATCAGATCTATATTTTAAGATTAAATATCTATATTTAGTTTTACCTCAATAATTAGCCATAAATGTTCCCTGTCCCAACTTTTTTGGAACGTGTTGCAGACCTAAATGCAGGAATGGATGTTAATTAAGAAAGGAAATGAAGCTAATATTTAGTGACATGAAAACATGAAATATCTTGATTTGTTTGCTATGGAGTAAAAGTATCTATTTAAATGTTTTAGTCTGCATTTTCTATACTGTCCCGACTTTTCCAGATTTGCTTTTGTATTATTTATGTTTGTACATCAACTTGTAGCTAAAAAGTTGCACCTTGTTGGCATCCTTGGGATTTACTTTACTTGTGCTATGAGGTTACATTTCATAAGAACAAAGGCACCTCTTTAAGTTCTAGTCGTAAGGGTGTCCTCTTACTAGGGTACTTTATGCTGCTGATTCTGATAACGATCACATTGACTGGCTGTACATTTTTCGATTTGGTTGTGATGAGCTATACTGGCTATGTGATCTGGAGAAAATAACAAAAAATGATCTTAGATAAAGATACTGACAAAATACTTGCAGGCACAACTATTCTTCCACACTGAAAAAGGCTGGTCATCTAACCTGATGAATTCAATTATTTTTCGAATGCTAAATTGCTCAGCATTCATGTCATGCTCACAGGAGCAAGTGTTGGCCAGTGTGGGCTGCATTAATTGCCATCTGACTGTTGCTGCTCTGGGTGGCACCGTTTTATTCTCTGCAGCGAGGCTGGAAAACTCACCATACTCTGCAAGTGTTTTTTTAAATGGCGCTACACACCATCATTTAGGGAGTTTTTCCTTGCCACTGTCGCCCTAGGCTTGCTCAACTTGGGATTGGCCTTTTAGGAAAGTGTAATATTGTGAAGCTGCTTTGAGACAACACTTTATTGTAAAAGGCGCTATATAAATAAAGCTGAATTGAAAATTGAATTGAATCATCATGGACAATAGAAGTACGTTCAGTGGCAGGTTGCTGTCACTAAGCTGATCCACAGACAGACTCAGAAGATCCTTTGTCCCGAGTGCCATCAGGCTCTACAACTCTTCCCAGCGGAGCTGCTAGAGTGAAGAGGGCAGATGTGGAGGTTTATTTATCTGCACTGTATGATTTGTACATCTACACTTCTGGTCATTTCAGACTCTCCACCTTACTTACTTTACTGCCTTATAATGCCATGTAGATAGACTTTCTTGTACAAATGTATTTATTAATTTACTCAGTCCAATAAGTAAGATATTTTTACATTTATCTATTGCTCACTGAACTATTCATATTTCCATAGTTTATAAATACATTTATTTTATTTTATTTAATTTAATAAAAAAAATCAAACATTTTTAAAGTTTTGTTTTTTGATACTGGTGCCTACAAGCATTTTAACGTGCTTCCCCTGCAAGGTATTTTTCGTCGTGTTGTGAATGTGTTGCACAATGCAGTTGCACAACTGTCAGAGATAGTGTAAAAGTTCCACACGGCAGACATGTTTTGTTTTTGATTTTGCACAGTGTAAAGGATGGCGGGGTGGGGTTGTCGCAACACTGCACACAGGACCTATGCATGTTGCAAAGTACAGGTGATGGGTTTTTGTGATTGGCAATGAAAGGCACTGATCTGTGTACCCCGCCACATGCTTTGTCACGGACTAAGGGCAACAGACTAACACCACTAATTCTTAATGTTGTAAATCATGTTAACTATACAGTGTTTTGTCTAAAAAACATAGAGGGTACTAGTGGCAGGAGATTGGTACAGGACAGCCTGGTAGCTGTGGCTGGTTAAATTATGGGATATTGGGGTCAAAACAGTGTTGCCTTCATGAACTTCATGCACATATGATCATTTAATTTTATTGGCTAGGCTAGCCACAGCATAACTGCCGCATAGGGATTCCTATATCCTTCCAGTGGAGCTACAGTTAAATGCATTGCCCAGTACACTCACTGTTTGGTGTTTGCTGGCACCGATAGGCATGAGAAACCTGTTCCTGATTCCCAATTTAGTTTGAGAGGTCAACCATTCATCATATTAGACACCATGCTTCAGGGCAGAGACAAAACAAAAAGCATGCTACTCAGTACACACAGAGATTTTTTATATTTTTATTATAAAACACATCTGCCCACAGGTCAGTCACTGCCAGTCCAGGCTCAAAATGACACATTTTAAACCATTTTATTCTATTTTATTAACAGATACACAAGCTTCACTGATCGTCTCTTAGTTCTTTGCTACGCTTTTCACCGGGAGGAATTTGTGAATAATGAATGAACATTAGAGATGCACCGCAATGAAAATTACAAACCAAAACTGCATGAAGCCTTTGCCTGAAGGCATTTTTAAAAGGCTTTGCAGTTTATTTGAGCACAAACTTTCAAATTGTTTATTTAATATTTCTTTTAACTTTTTATATTATGCATATTTTGTTATTGCACATGGCACAAGAAGACTTTCATGTCTTTTTGTCAATGCAGGGTGAGAGTTATATATATATATATATATATATATATTCTCTGTTAGTTATATATGGAGCCTGCAGTCTGCATCTCCTCCCCGTGTCTGCGTGGGTTTACTCTGGTCCACAGTCCAAAAAGTTGCCCATAGTCTGTGACTGGAGTGTGTGTGCGCGCGCATGTGTGTGTGTGCGTGTGTGCGTGATGGATTGTTCCTGCCCTTGCGCCTAGAGTTGCCGTGTGGATCAAGCAGCAGATAATGGATGGATGGATAGAATTTTGTAAATGTACTTTTTAGAATACATTTTACATGTTAATACTTTTGCTTTTTGACTTTTGCTAGTTTTAATCAGTTAATTTATGTCCAGTTACCAGATAAATGTGCTTACACCACAGATCTCAGATCTACAGAAGGGCTTACATTCTCCCTAATGCTAGTCCTCATGTTAGTTTCTGGCTACACTTTAGTCGTTTTAATGGGGCACAACGACAAGTGAGTTTGATGAGGCCCTGTGTCCAGATATAATTTTGTGACTTGCTTCACTCTTCCTACCTTTAGTCGTTGTGATGCAGTGTTTCCTTATGCACCTGCCAGAATACGGTATCAGCTGTGCCTCTAAATAAATGACCCAGCAGTAAGCATCAGGGTTGTGCAACCTTTGTGCAACATGTAAAAAATAGAAGTTGTGATTACAATTTTTGGTATACACTCTAGTCTTATGTTTAGAACCCCATTCAAAGGATCAAATGTCTGCATGAGAACACAGAGATTGAGCATTTCAATTCAGTGGGGCTGATGCAAGACTGCAGTTTGGCTGATCATGACTTACCCTGGGAAAAATGTGTACAGACTTATCATTCTCTATGCGGTACAGCATAACCTTCTACATAACTTTGCATTAGGTATCACACATAATCTAGAAATGATTTGAAGTGTACAGGAGGATGTGAGTATGGTTATATGCAAATTGATCATTTTGTGAATTTTGGTAGTCACGGGAGTCCGGGAACCAATCAACGAGAATAGTGAAAAGCAGCACATTGATTTCTTTTAAAAACATAAAAGCTGATACAAAAACAAAACATCCTGTTTTTACTTTTACATATCCTAGTCATGGTACTGTAAAAGTGATCAAAACTCAACGTGGACTTAATTTGGCACAGGTTGAGATTTTACCTGGACAGAGCACACTCCTTTGCAGGGTTCTCATAAAAGCTGAGGTTTACGTTGCAAGCCCAGCTATGAACTGGAACCCAGGCTTTAAAGAAATGCTGGTTTCACAGGTTGGACCTTATCACTGAGTCAGGGGAGCTGCCTTAAGCTAAGGTTAATCCTTTTTTAGAATTAGAAATCTGTGCAGCATGCTCAACTAGGTATCATATGAGATTACCTAGGTTATAGAAGGGGAAAACATGGACACTTGTTGTTTAGAGCAATAATTAAATACTTATTAGTGTGAAGTGATCTAAACTATAACAAGTCTAATTTATTTATATACACCTTTTACAGTGGTACATTGTCTCAAAGCAGCTTTACAATATTATATTATCTTAAAAGGCCAATCCCAAATGAAATAAGCCTAGGGCGACAGTAAAAAAAAAAAAACTCCCTAAATGTAGAAGGAAGAATCTTGGGAGGACCAAGACTCAAAAAGTGACCCATCCTCCATGGGTGGCTTAGATGTTAACTGAAATAATTTGTTTGTATTAACAGTAAAATTTAATAAATAATATGAGAATATAAGAATTTGATATTTTGAGTCCTCAGCAGGAAGTCCTTGGAGGTAAATCTTTTTTTGTAACACAGTAATGTAACGCAGTTCCAGTTAAATCATTTGTAATCACATTCAAGTTACTCGCATGATCAAGCAATGTTACTTGCATTGTTTTTCTGTTTAATAAAAGTAATTTGAATACCCAAAGCATAGAAATTTCCTACACCATGTTCTACATAATTTCTGTATGAACCAACACCAACACACAAGCAGACTTTATTTCATGTGATGCTATTTATTTAGCCATTTTAGCTTTTGATCATTGTTTGATAATTTTACATTAAACACTACATTTAAAAACTTGAAACTTAAAAATATGAAAACATCACATAAATACTGAACATTGTAGTGTTTAGCTACGAATACAGTGGTACCTCGTTTCTCATTATAAATGTGAATTGAATTGATCTGTTCCAGACTCCCAGGAAATCCACACCTGTGCAGGTAGGTTGTCCCTGATTTACAATATGGATACAAACCCATTAAAAGTTAAATGTATTAAGAACAGATAAAGTCTATACCGTATGATAATGGAGACAGTTACACATAAACACTTACATTAAACTACAAAAATCATTAACACAAAGCTTATTTTATAAGAAACAAATCTCAAACAATCTCATGCATTTTAACGAATGATGGATTAAAAGTAAAAAGCAAAACACTCACACTATTGGTGAACTTAAGGTGCTAGCTGCTAATGCTAACTGCTCGGCCTGAAAGCAAGTTTTCCTTTCTGTTGGCTGTTATTACTAACCATCTTAGGACCCATGGAGACTTACTTGCACCAATAATACAGTAATCTAGATGTAAAAAAAGAAAAACTAAAAAACATAATACCTAAACCATATACTTAGATAGAAGTAGCACTTATTTTAGGTACAAGCTCCTCTTTTTGCCTTGCTGGTCTCTTCTTTTCAAAATTACCCTGTCTGGCATTGTGTTAATTCTTAGCATTATTCCAAACAACAAAAAGATTGGATATAGAATATTAAACCCAGAGCCCCACTCCATAATACTTTTTCCACTGATCTTTATTCCAGTCTTTTTGTCTTCAAGTCTTCCACTTCCAAATGAAGTGGTTTCTTGGCTGCCACCCTTCTTAGAAGGATTAACTTTGCATCCTGATGAAGCTTCCAGATGCTGCTCTTGCTCCAGTATAAGGGGAGGTTACACTAAATACTTGCTCCTGTAGCCTACAAGAGCGTTTCTGCTTTTTCAGTGTTTTATTACTGTGTACAAATTTCCTCTATTTTCTGTTTGCATTCTAAGAAGAAACCGAGAAATTATTATACTGCATATGAGCATGAAATCATTGCTAAAACAATGATATATCTAATCTGATGGGGGTCTAAGACTTTTGCACAGTACTGTATATTCTATTGTGAGATTTCAGGCTACGAAAATAATTTTGTAAACTATATAAAAATACATTCTTTATTTGACCCCATTTTAACTTTGCAATTCACAAACTCTTGGAGGAAGATTTTAAATGCAAGCCACTTAAGGAAATGTGATTGTGTTACTTTTGCCTCTGCTAAGAGGAAAACAGACTGAGTCATAATCTGAGAGTTAGCGAGTAAGTCGGGTAAGAAGGCTAAAGGGACATGCAGAGGAGTAAGCGGGTGTGTGCAAAAAAAGAGGTTTAAAGAGGTTTAAGTTCAAGGCGTGTGAGAGGATTAATTCTTCAGTCAGCAGTTACCTTGTACTGGATTGCCTGGTGGAGGCTGTATGACTCTGGCCTTGATAACTGCTGTGCATTCGGCTGCTTTGCTACTGGATGTCATAGGCTTTCATTATCTCCTCCTCTCTAATGAATGCAGAGCCTTTCTTCTGTTGATGCACATTGCCTCATCCATGCAAAATGTGGCTGCTCAATATAAGCAATTTCAAATCAGTAGGCTTGTAGACCAAGATTATAGTCATTTTTGTGTTTATGGTTATTGAAGTGTCAGGAGACGCAATAAATATACTCGACATATACACAAGTCTCTAACATATCAATCCTTTGGGGTGATAAAAAGTGTGAATAATGACTCAAATCCAGAGCCACTGCAGCCTCCCTGGAGGAACTGCAGTTTGAAGTTAGATGGTATTGGCTTTGCCTGACCCACTTCCTAAAAATATGTTACAACTCTTGAAAATAGAGAATCAGACGGTTGAGGAGAATGGGAAGGTTTTTATGGAAAAAAGCAGCACAGTCTTTTCCAGAAGCCAAATCTCCAGTATATTATTAGTAAATATTTCTAATAGTACTAGTATTAACATTAATATATGAATCACTAATGTGCACCTAAGGTGTCCATATTGACCATGTGTGTTTATGGCTGTACAGTACCTTATTTACATATTATGTTACCTTATAGCTATTTACCTTCTAGAACTTTTTCACTTGATAAACGATCCTAAATGAAATTGTATGTAATGAATCTAAACAAAAGAGGCTGTAGTTTAGGTTGCGATTGCATATGAATTTATCTCATGTTTATATGAAAACATTACATCTCTCTGGTGCAATCAGCTACTTTCAGAAATTCACCAGTTAACTGAATATGAACCTTATGTGCAATTGAAGTGTCATATAATTTCAATATTAATGCTGTTTTGTTGTGGAAATCTATCCATGTGAGTGTCTGTTTAAGGAGAGGCCGCAGGTTACTCTGAAGGAGCTAAAGTGATCTACAGCTGAGATGGGAAAACAGACAGAAAGTTTAAGGCTTTATGTCAGAGAGGCAAGAAGACTTGGACATAATAATAGCACGTTATATTATAATATCACATTTGGAGTGTGCTGGAGGAGAAGAATTTTGCTTATATAAGATAATGGGAACACTCTCGTTTACAAGACACTTAGAATAAGCTGATCTAGCAACCATGTCTGGTTTCACCTGCGTGCATGCACAGACTGAGATCAACTGATTTAAGTCCAACCAATGGGATACATGCATCAAAAAATATGATTAGTAAGCTAAAAAAGCAGATCTCTTTATTATATATCATACTCTGATTTTCAGACCTTAATCCAATCTGGGAAATCAGATATGCTGTTTACAGGATGTGATTGTTTAGCTAAATAATCATGTAACTTATTAAATAGTGATTAAATTTTTTTTTTTAAAAAAAGCTATTATTATCAGGACTGCAGCTTTTCCTCACTCCACTTCCCTCACGTGCAGCACTCCCGCCACGTGGCACATTGCTGAGTTACTCATTTAGCTCGAGAGAGCACAGAAGAGTGTCGTACGGTGTATCGCTGACCAGCAAAGAAAAAGTCTGCTGATTGTGTATTTATGTATCTTAAGCTGGGCCATTGTAAAATGGGGAATACCAAAACTAAACTTTATAGTCACAATTAAAGGTAAATCCACAATTTTATTTTTTGTATTTATGAGATTTAGTCTCTAGAATGTACAATTTAGCTCTTTTGTTATTGGTATGGTTTGGTCTAACAAGGTCTGTTGATTTGAATAAAGCAAGCAAAGTAGTCCAGTCGAGATTTTAATAAAAGTGTTCCAAAAAACAAATACTAATAATAATGCAACATGATTGGTTACAGATAAGATTGATGTATTAATAGAATAAAACAGCTCATATGCATATTAAGATCTCAGTTTTTGTTTCTTGTCCACAGATCTGAGTCTATTACATCTCAGACTAATTGCTTTATTCCCCAGTGTACTTTATTGAACTTTTATCAGCACGATTTTCCAGCTATCGTTGCTAAAACAACATTTAGGCACAGTACAGCTGATTCACCAAATTTCACTGATTGTATGCATCATTAAATTCACAGATCAGCCAGAAACCTTAAAAACACCTGAGTAATATTTTAACATATTGATACTGCACTCCAGTAGCTGTCCTGTGGTATCTGGTACAAAGGCTGTAGCAGCAGATGATTGAAGTTCTGTAAGTTGTGAGGTAGGACCTCTGCTGGCTTGCTTGTCCGGCACATTCCACTAATACACAGTTAGTTTGAGACCTGGGGATTTTGGAGAAATGAACATCTTGAACCCTTTGGTATGGTCAGGAATGGGTTGAGGAACATTTCTTACATGTGGCAGGGTGCATTTTTCTTCTAAAAAAAGACCATATGCACACGTGTCTCTAAGTAACATCCACATGCATGCCAGGATTCAAAGCGAATCACACTGTCAATGTTATTCACTTAACCTGTCAGTTTTTAATGTTATGACTGTTTGGAGTATGTCTGTCTTGTCCAAGACATTTATGCATAGCATTCTTATCAGTTTTAGTTGTCTTTTTCATTATATGCCAGTACCCAGTCGCAATTATATTTCAAAATCCAGTGGAAGACTTAGAAGAGTGAAAAATGTTGTAACCCATGTCTTTTCATGGACTTGAAATAGAATGACTTATCAGCCTAATAGGAGCTATTTAGATTTGATTCTGTAACACAAAGCTGTGGGTTGATGTGCTGCAAGTCAAGGATGGATTATTACCATGCGTGGGAACTTGCATGTCTGTGCATTTCTCTCCCTCTGTGTCATTTCTTCGATGTGCTACGTTTTTGCTCCTACCCATCCTCCCCTTTCAGTTTGTAGGCAGGCCTGAATCAGGTTTGAAAGACAAAGAGCAGGCAGTAATAACATGCTTGGCTGGACTACAGTCCTCTGCAGACTCAAAATAGCTTTATTGGGCATACCTCCCAATTCTAATCTCTCATAAGGAACAGCTTTTTGGGTGGGGTACCCCCTTTCGCAGTTTGGTGGTGTATATAGTATAGCATGCATAACCCCATATGCAAAAGAAGGAGGCCTGTAAGCCAGCGGGTTCCTCTTTACAACAAGTAGCTATTAACTGACTGCTATGGCACAAATGAATCTGCACAGGGGATGCTTGCCATATAAACCGGTGGTCTTTGTTGGCACCTCAAATGAAAGACAGGGGCCACTGTTGCAATGCCAGCAAGATTTTTGGCTCACTGCCTCAAAATGTCTCTGCAAGGTTTTTATATAGCACATTGATTCCATATAAATAACATGCAGGAAGTCCATATTATGATGGATATATGTTTCATCAAATCAATAATAAGTAAAATGTATTGTAACCCAAGAGTTTGATATAGAGTGTATATAGTGTAGTAACCTTGAACATGCTTAAAACAGTTACATTAGTCATTATCACAAAGCTTTTTATTTTATAATAAAGTGTTGGACGTCATGTCAAGTTATTTGATAATGAAAAACAAAAAATGCTTATGGCTTTTCCTCGTCACTCCCTACATCACAGCACATACTCTTTATTTCTTCATTTAACCTGGGAGAGTGCGGCAAAGTGTTGCACTGTGTATGGTTTGGCCATGAAGAAATCGAAATTCAGAATTTTTGCTGAATGTGTATTCTCAGATTCCCAACATAAAAAAATTGTAAACTGGATCAGAAGTACCTGTAGCAAAGACAACACCTTAATACTATCTTTTGCAATAAAAAACACGAATTATCGTTAATTTGTTCCGAAAGGCATGTAAAGTACTGAAAACAACGAGTGCCGAGCACATTTCTCCTGCAAAGAATAATGTAAATTGATGTTTTTCCAGACCCCAGAAAATCCACACTGTATAAAACATTACATGCATTAATGGACGAACCAATGAGTTTAATATAGTCTATACTTTATCATAGCAGATCCCATTACACATGAATACGAAAATTAATCTAGAAACATCATTAATACAAAGCTTATTTTATAATAATAAGTAAAAACAATCACTCTATTGCCAAACTTGAGGCGGTACCTGCTAATGCTAACTGCAACCTGTTTTCTTTTCGGTTGGCTATAATCAATAACCTAAAAGATTACAGTACACAATTGTAAAAATAGAGAGTAAAACAAGAAACTTTGTTTTGGACTCTAGTGTGAATAATTGTCTGAATGAATCACTGTACTGAATTGAGTTTCAGCTGGAACACGTCATACAGCTCCACTAATAGTTATAGCCAAGATAAGAGCCAAGGAATTCCGAGCTGGTTAAGAACCACTGTATATTTTCACTCAAGTTACAATTTACATGCAATTTGACTATAAAAGTTTAATGTCACCTTGATCACCTAGACCGACCAGTCTGTCAGACGCCTTGTAGACGTAGCTGGTCACACCACTGCAGTGGTGTTTTAGTCATTATTTTACACCACCCCGGGTGCTAGTCAAGTCAAGTCAAGTCAAGTCAAATGTATTAATATAGTGCTTTTACAATGGAGCATTGTCTCAAAGCAGCTTTATAATCTTATATTATCTTAAAAGACCAATCCCAGATTGAACAAGCCTAGGGCGACAGTGGAAAGGAAAAACTCCCTGAAAGTAGCAGGAAGAAACCTTTGGAGGACCAAGACTCAAAATGGGACCCATCCTCCATGGGTGGCCTAGATGTTAATTAAGTAAATATTTAAAAGTATGTTAAAGTAATAGTCAAATTTATAAATAACATAATTTAAATCAAGAATAATATTTAAGGTAGTAATAAAATAAGTAACAAAATAGATTTTAAAACAAAATAGATTTTAAAATTAGTCCTTACTGGGTGGTCCTTGGTCCCACCCCTAGGTGGGCAGGCCATTACACCCTCGATGCCAATTTTGAGTGACCGGATGACCTAACACACATGTCTTTGGACTGTGGGAGGAAACCGGAGTACCCAGAGTAAACCCACATAGACATGGGGAGGACATCCTCACACGGAACCTTCTTCCCGGAACCGTCTTCTTCTTCTGTGAGGCAGCAATGCTTCCCACCCACTTTTTAATGTAAAAAAATAATTTAATATGAAGTAATTGAAAAGAAAAATATTTATACACAGTAAGATAAATATGATACATGTAATAAATGTATAATAAATGTAATAAATATAATCAATGTTTTATGATCAATAAAAGTGGTGAAAAGTGTTAGGCCAGACTGAGGAGGAGGTGAGTGTGTGACGCTGCCAGACAGAGCATTTATTGAACATGGGGAATTAAAGCAGAAAGGTAGCACACAGGGTGACTAGTCAGATAACAGGAATTAGTTAAAACATGAGAAATCGGTTCGGCAGACGAATCTGGGGAGCATGGAGGCTGGTAAACAGGAGCGAAGAAGCACATCAAAGTCCAATAAATCGGGTGAAGCAAACACGAGCAGAAACAATCAGAGACAAAACAGTACAGTGGATGAAACTAGGGAACCGAAACAAGGTGATAAGAAGGAATGCATGTAACAAACTGGCAAATCAGAGAGTGGAGAGGAGGAAGCTCAACAAGGCATCACTTAAAGAATAAATCCTGAATAATTCCAGTTATAGATACCTAACAGAACATTGTACTTCATTATGAAACAAACTGGCAGAAAGACCTATAAAGATCTAAGATTATGGAAATGGGATCCATTCCCTAGGTTCTAGATTAAACTCTGGAAGTCTTTTTAAAAAGTCTTATTAAGAGACCTTTACAGTGAACTGGTTAAGTGTTTCCGGATCTTGTTTTGAAACAAAATCTTTAATTTTTTGGATCGTTTTGAGGTGATGATGTCTGTTTGGGGATATTTGTATGTGTCAAAAAAATAGAATTAATCTTGTATTTATTTATAGATATCGACAAATGTGTTAATGTGTGTGTGGATGCACGAGAGATTGCTCACACACACACACACACACACACACACACACACACACCACATTTAGATAACAACAGTTTGCTGAAGACCCCGTAAAGATTAGAATCTTTTTAGAAAATTTAGAAAGAGGTGGGGCATGTTCTCAGACTCTAGAAAAGTTAAAATTGCCAGTGGAATTTGTAGTTGTGAACTATAAACATCAAAAGCTATTAGCTACTGAGTATTTAATACAAATGCAGTGGTGCTTTAGTCATTATTTAACACCACCCCGCTGGCTCGGTGGGCAGGCCGTTACGCCCTCTAATTGATGACAATAGAGGGACCGGATGACCTAACACACATGTCTTTGGGCTGTGGGAGGAAACCGGAGTACCTGGAGTAAACCCACGCAGTCACAGGGGGGACATGCAGACTTCATGCAGAAAGGACCCAGGCCGCTCCACCCTAGGACTGAACCCAGGACGGGTGCTACCCACCGAGCCACCACGCTACCCTATTATTATGATCATCAACAGAAACACAAACACAGTTGATGTTTCCAGTGAAAATAATTCAATACATTATAACTGAGTTCTAGAGCAGTGGTTTCCAACCTTTTTTATTGGAGCCACCCCCCTCCCCCACGAGTAATTAAGTACATAACAAGTACATAACTTAATTAGTTACGGCACTTTACTAATGCACATCACTCTACTGCAATGGAAAAGAAATCATTGCCCTGGTGGACTATTGTACAACTTTGAAGATAATACAAGTTGAAATGTGTAAGATGATTCAAATTGTCCATTTCTCCCCCACGAGAATTTAAGAACAATTGCCCCCGCCCCCAGCACACACTCACGCAAACCAGAATGATAAAGTGATTCATAGCAAATCTTTTTTTGGCAAACAAGAACATCTATTATAGCTTTTTTTTTCTCTTTTTTCCCTTATTTTCTCTTTTTTTATTTTCTGTTTTCAAGGCAACTAAACATTTTGCTTAAAATCCAACATTTGTCTTTTAGCACAGACCTGTAGACTTATACCAACAAAAGAATAATAATACTTCACTATGCATAATAAGTGCATAGTCTTTTTGAGTGAATGATTTTTAATGTATTTTACAGTGAGTGTGTTAATTTAACTTTATTTAACATGTGCATGTTATATTTCCATTGTAATTAAATAGCTCGGTGCACATCAGAGCAGACAAAGACTTGTGCACCACTTGTGATGTTTTAAACCTCAGGTTGGGAACCATGGTTCTTGAGTTACATACTGCCAGTGAAGAAACTATGTAGTCAGTAAAATGCCTCTTGTGAGCCAGTTTAGCTTTCTGGTAACACAAAGTTGAAATGCACTAGAATTAATTAAAAATATTAAGGTTATGCTAGGGTTCCTACCTCACGCTTCCTTGCGAGTCGCCATCCTTATCGAGTGCCGTTACAGAGCAATCGGTGAGATGGTTTATATCCGGTGTTTAATTGGCGACTCGATGACGAACACTGGGAGCTCCCGTAACCTAAGTGCGGGTCCTAGCATTGTTCGTGGTCACGTCATTACACGTTACTCTCGCTCGCGATGCAGTACAACTACACCAGCGATCGCATTTTTGCATGGGCCCTTTTTCACGCTTAGTCGGTGACATCCCGGGGTTTTTATTGTCGATGGATGAGTAAGGGGGAAACCCCTGGGGTAACGTAGTCGTTCAGGGAAATATCAGGGTTTTCCAAGGCTTTGCTTCACTCCGTACCACCGCTTAGCATCATTTGGCGCCACTCGATTTGGGAAGCGTCCCAAATCAACGCTTTACTGTGCTCACCGCACGTCCGCCCTTTGGTGCTTCGGCAAGTATTAGTGCCAACTCGCGCACACATCAGCTGTAGGTGCCATTTTGTATTTTGGAGAGCTTTTTGCTCTGCCTTTTTGGTTATTCCTCATTGTAAACTATGTCGTTTGACATCCTTGGGTCCTCCCTCCAGTATCATAACAGGTTTAGACTTTAGAAAAAAGAAAAACATCATTGCCCTGATGGAATATTGTGCAACTTTGAAGACCAAGTTATAGATACAAGAAATAGTACAAAAATGTAAGATATGTTATTATTTGGACGAGTATATATGTGTTACTTACTCCCACCTTTCTTTTTTATAGGTGAGGTCATTCCAACTCCTCCAGCCACCTTGCATCCAGTTCAAGGTCAAGCTCTTAAAGAAAGCAATGAACACACTACCGACAGGGCACTGGACTTCTTCGACACACTCATGGTTCATAAAGACCTTGTAAGGTCCCAGAAAGGTGCAGAGGTTTCCACAGAAGTACTTCCCATTTTAGAGAAGGACCAGGAATTGTGGCCTGGAGATGGAGCTTTGTCTCCTGAGCCACAGCCACCCCCGAATAAGCCCAGAAAAGCTCTGCAACCCACCTGGTCTCCAGTACAGACTGATAAAGTCCCCACGACATTCACTATCGGCAGTCCCACTAAAACAACCCAAGGAACTAGTGAACACAGAACTTCAGTCACTTTGACTTCAACGACAGTGGCAGAACCAGATATCCTTCACCCAGGTAGGTACACAAAAAATGTTCAGAAGCCCCAGTAGAATTGTAACGATTCAGTCTGCTTTTGATTTTACATTCGATACATTTCTTTTTATTTTGGCAGTGTAAATAATGCACATTTTCTTAAACAATACAACTTTTTTTCTTCTTACAGCAAAACTTTTGTCCATTGCAAATAAAAGAATATTACTAAAACATATTTTTAAAATGTAAACAAAGTGCCCCATTCTGTGAGTGCAGTATCACTACAATATTACTTATATTCAATATTTTTTTTATTCTATCAGTGCAAAATTAATCTTGAATCTTAATCTATCTACCTTATATTGTTTTTGTGTAAATTTTCGCTGTTGTGTGGCAAACATTCTAATTTAATTGTATAATTAAATTAAATTAATTGTATGTACCATGGCAATAAATACATTATCATAACTTATCTTATTTCAGCATATATTAATTAAGGAGGGAAAAACAATAATTTTTTTCTGAAGAATAACAATTCAATATAATGCCTACTTTTCTTGTATACAATTGTTAACACAAATAAACTTTAGCCAATTTAAAATGTAAAATAAATTCAAATAAATTAAAAACAAAAACAGAAAAGGATTCTTACTAACAGCAGATATGAAAAAATGAGAACATATTGTTCAATTAAACATACACTGCATACATATGTCCCGCCCACTGACAGACACTGTCCCATGGTGCATCATGTTGTGGTCCATTGTAACAAACCTAAAGCCCAGTGATGGTTTCAGGCCAGGTCAGGGATCAAGGCGCAATTGGCCATGTCAGAAGGTGGAGAGCCCAGACATGGGATTATGCCCAGGGAACTCTAACTGTGATCCCTTACTTGTTTGTTTGGGAATACTCCAGCTGGCTGGTTGGTGTGACTGAGTAAAAAAATTTAAATAGAGGGATTGTGACAAAAACGACCAAATCACCCATGTATGCGTATTCACTCCCTTTAAACCCATCAGTACTTGGTCACGTCATTGTTTGTTGCAGCTGGAAATCTTTTAGGATGTAAGCAGTGCTGCACATCTGGATCCTAACATGTTTGCCTATTCTTTCTGCACCCCTCAAGTTCAGTCAGATTGGTTAAAGACTACTGGTGAACAGCAATTTCCTTATCTTGCCACAAGTCAGATTTGGGCCAGGGCTTTGGCTTGGCCACTCTAATACATTGTGGTTCTTGCTTTAAGCTGCTCCTGTGTACCTGGGCAGTATGTTAGGTGTTATTGTGTTGTAGGAAAGTGAAACGCTACCTTGCTCCCTCGTCTGGTGAAGACTGGGAGAGGTTTTCCATGTATTTGGATCCATCCATATTTGAATTTGAAGTTTTTCTGTCAACAAAGATGAACAACATTGCCACAACATAATTCTGCCACTACCATGCTTCACTGCGAGGGTGTTGTTGTTACGATGATGTGCAGTTTTTGTTTTGAGCCATACATAGCACTTGGCAAGAAAAGATTTTGCCAAAAAAAGACTTTGCCCTAATGATTGTACAATGCACTGCTTATATAAAACATGTATGAGTGGTGTTTGTTTTGAGAACCATTTTAAATGTTCTATATTTTTGCATAAATGACCAAAAACATCATCAGGTTTTACTACAAGTGTCTAATGTCTTAAAAGTAGATTAATATAACCCAATTAAACAAATAAGACAACATACATGATCTGCTCACCTCAGGACCTTCTACAACATTTCTGTTGGATTACAGTCAGGACTTTGGCTAGGCCATTCCAAAGCATTACCTTTATTCAGCCATTCATGGCTAGAATCACTTGTGTGCTTAGGGTTATTGTCTTGTGGCATAATCTACTTTCTTTAGAGATTCAGTTGATGTGCTTCATTTTCCTTTTCCTGGCCCAGATGCATCAAAACAGGCACAAACCATAATGCATCCACCACCGTGTTTCACAGATGTTTCACAGATTGGATAAGGCTCTTATGCTGAAGCACAGTGTGTTTCCTTTCTCGAGGCATTGGTCCTCAAACTGTGTTTCAAAAGTCTTCTTGTTTGTCTTTGTAATCTTTTGCAACCTGCAGATAGGCAACAATGTTTTATTTGGAGAGCAGTGGCTTTCTTCTTACAATGCTACACTGCACATCGCTGTTGTTCAGTGTTCTCCTGATGGTGAACCCATGAATATTAACATTAGCCAGTGCGAGAGACGTTCAGTTGCCTTGAAACTACTGTGGGTTCCTTTGT
Organism: Parotocinclus spilosoma; assembly: GCA_033117975.1. Classification (NCBI taxonomy): domain Eukaryota; kingdom Metazoa; phylum Chordata; class Actinopteri; order Siluriformes; family Loricariidae; genus Parotocinclus; species Parotocinclus spilosoma. The sequence goes on along the minus strand of JAVSBV010118995.1, from coordinate 1,573 downwards.
GGCCTCAATCTATTGGAGTGATGTTTGTTGGTCAACCACTCCTGAGTGTAACAGTGGTCATAAATCTCATCACACTTCTCTCACTCATGTTATACACTCTCTGTTTTGACTGTGGATTGTTGGAGTCCAAACTTTTCAGAGATGTTTTGTTATTTTTTCCAGCATCAAGTTGTTTTATTGAGGTGCTTTTCTTAAATCTTCTTAGTCCAAGTCATGTTGCATCCACAACCATGTTGTGATCAGTCACGTAGCATTGTATTCTGGAGAGCGATGGTTTCATTTAATGTCTTTCCAGCAGCACTTGTTTATATAATTACGTTTTTCTATAGGGAACTCATGAAAAGAGATTTTCTAGAGATTTCCATAAGTTTTGCTGTTTGTTTCGGAAAGTCTCAACTGATGATCAGACGGGTCTGCATGAACGTTTTTGAACATGTTCTCCAGGTTCTTGTACTTTCATGAGTGTTCTTTGAAGACCCTTTTGATTATGTTGTGTTTCAGATAGAACGTTTCATTTGACGAGAGAAGAATTTACGCTTATTTACTGAAACACCTGACATTTGGAGGCCGTAAGCCTAGAGCTCTACATAATTTTTCAAGCCTGGATTTTGCATGGTTAATCAGGGCAAAAGTAGTTTTTTTCTGGGTCTGGCACATATCCCAGAAATGTCTTTTTCATTGTTATTTTGTTTATCAGATTTTAACCTTACTTATTTTGGACAGAGTTGATTGGGGCTGCTGTTGCAAGGGGGTTGGGGATCTGCCCTGCCTCCCCACTCTCAGGCACCGCCAGTCACCTGTTTGATTATAATAATGAGGCCGTGTATAAGAAAGTTTTCTCCCTGCTGTGACTTTTTAAATTCTAGGAACTAAAAAATAAGAGTTTACACAGATAATGTGGGGCCAGACAGTGTAGAGCTTTATATGTTGCAAAAATTATTTACAAGAAGTATTACTAACATCACATACAGAGTAATTTATAAAGAAACTGAGTTGCTTTTTTTAGGTTTTAACTCCAAACAAGATAAGTTGGGAATGTCTGGAAAACATATAAAAAAAAACACTTTTTCTTATGTTTTTTTTATTTCATTGGAGACAGAACATTAGATATTTCATGTTTTGTCTGGTCAGCTTAATTTAATTTGTTAATAAACATCAATTTCTACATTTCAGGCTTGCAACACATTCTACAAATATTTGGGAGGGTAAAACATTTACCACTTTGTAATGTTGCCATTCCTTTTCACCACACTTTAAAGACGTTTTTGCACAGAGGAGACCAAGTCATTTAGTGTTTTAGTCATCGTCACATTTTTTTGTTTCGAAATTCTCCTTAGACACTTTCTCTATAGAGGACAGGTCAGGACTGCAGGCGGGCCGGGTTACTACCCATCCAAAGTCATGCTTTGTAATTTCTGCAGCATATATGTGTAAGGGTACGCGCCACGGCCGCTCCGGCGCGCTGCGACCGTCACGTGGCTTTGTTTTGGTTTTTAACGTCCCCCACGTGGCGGTTTGTTTTGTTGTCCCCGCGCAGCGCACGTTTTGATTTCTGTTCCCGCCCCGTTTTGAT